>VVHJ01004828.1:36796-46885 GCA_015107715.1 Tylochromis polylepis | reverse complement strand
AGCCCATAGAGCATATCATCTAAACATGGGCTGTTGAGCTGTTGGCAGAGCTTATACTTGGATCCAATTAGATATTAAACCAACATTTTAATTTTTTTTTTTTTTTTTAGTAAAATGATAATTTATTTTATCCACTTTCTTAACCACTTATCCAACTGAGGTTTGTGGGAGGACAAGGGTCTATTCCAGTTATCTTAGGGCAAAATACAAGGGCGCGCACTACACATGTCACTAGACTATTACAGAGCAAAAACAGGGAGACAGACAACCAATGGCACTGACATTATGGCCAACATAGAACAACCACTGACTGTGGGAGGAAGTCAGAGTACCTTAAGAGAAGCCACACAGGAAGACCCCAACAGGAACCCTCTTACTGTGATGTGAAGTCCTAACCACTGCACCACTGTTCACCCTGTGCTCATTTAATACCCCTCTAATGTCTCTAGGGTAAGCTGGGGCCATGCAACACTTAGCATAGCATAGCAAAAAGACTCAGGAGAAACAGCTACCCTGGCTCTGTCCAAACATGGAAACACTTCCAGTCATTACCTAAACTGTGTTTCTCACATTTGGGTGTTTTCATGCTAGAATTATCCAATACAGTAAAGGGACATGCATGAGATGTTCTTGTACTATTATGTGGCATTATGTACTGTATATATCACATTTGTTGCACAGTAGTTGAGAGTACTATAATTACAGTACCACTGATTTGGACATGACTTGGAAACCAAAGCTATATTGTGTAGCTAGGTAGCCAGCTAACCACCTCTGTGTTAACCATTACTGCAGAGTAAGTTATTCATGTTGTGTATTTGTGCTTGGGACCCAGCACGCTAACTGTAGCTTGCTTGCTTGCTAATGTTGTCACTAGCAAAATAAGCCACTGTAGTTTTTATTTTGTTGTCCTAATATGGAGTTCGTGCTGTGGTCTGTTTTGTTCTGAGAGCTGGTCATTTGTCAATGTTGTGTAGGCATTATTTAATGTTAATGTTTGGGTTTTCATTCCAAATTGTCCTAAATTCTTCACATTAAAGTCATTCCATAGGCTGCTAGAGGCTTCTGAGACAGTGGCAATAAAAAGTATTTGATATATGAAAAAAATATTGCTTAAAGTTTGTTCAAAACTCGACAAAACCCACTGTAAAACTGCAACCAGGCTAGCTGTTTCTCTGGTTATCAGTCTACATGCAATGCTAAGCTAGCATCTCTTGACTCTAGATTCTACTAAATGCACAAATATAAGAGTGATGTCAATATTATTTGTTAGCTTACATAATTTGGAAGCAAGGTGCTTTACATTTACATGTTGTAAGTCTTGAAAAGAGTGTACAAGCCTTCCATGTTGCACAAATAAAAACGTAGATTAAAAAAAAGAGAGCTGATCTTTATACTTCAGTTGTGGTGCAGCCTTGTAATATCGCACACTAGGCACAGAGCCTGACAGCATGAATGCCTGAGTGAGACTATTTCCTCTGTAAATCTCTATTTTATTTCTTTGATCTGTGCTAAACAGAGCTGGAGGGATTTCCACTTTCCACAGATCGGGCTGAATTTATAAAGACACTCAGCTAGATTGAAGCAGAAGTGCTGCAGGAGAGCTGCACAGCAGGGCAGCCAGGATAAAAGAATGGCATCAATCAGGGGGCCTCCGTGTTCCAAACATGGCTCATTTCCAGACATCACTACCTCAGAAAAAGGGGGAAAGAAAGATTCCCTGCCTCTCTCTAGCAGCATCCCTCCCTTTCTCCTCCTACTTCCCTGACCTCTCAGCCTCCCTCCTTCTCTAATTTCAGTTCAACTCTATTACCCTCGCTCTGTTTCTCTACCCCTCCCAGTCTACTTCTGCATGTCACACTGCAGCAGTAGGACAATGGAAGGGTCAGATTTGGCCGCCTCTTTAAACTCTTCCAAGGTGATCTCATCGTTTTGGTCTTTGTCCATCTTGGAGAAGATCTTGTCTACACGCTGCTGAGGGGTAAGCCCGTCCTCGTTCATACGCATCATGATCACTGTGCCTACCATCTTGTAGATGGCCTACAGAGGGCAAAAAAGGGGAAAAAATGCTAGATTTTGCCTTAAATACAATTAACAGTTTATTTTTAACACAGACACACCTCAATGATCTCCAGCATCTCCATGCGTGTGATCTTTCCATCTCCATCTAGATCGTACATGTTGAAAGCCCAGTTGAGTTTCTGCTCAAAGCTACCCCTGGAGGTGATGGACAGGGCGCAAATGAACTCTCTGAAGTCGATGGTCCCATCGCCATTTTTGTCAAACGTCCGAAACGCATGTTGAGCAAACTTGGAAGCATCACCATATGGGAAAAACTGCAGTTCAAAAATGAGAAAACAAAAGTTTGCAATGAGACACTTGTGGTATTTTACATCATAAGACCGCACTGGCCACTTTAGGTTCAACTGTTGACTGTTAATCTCTTTGGAATCCTCCAGCTCTAAAACAATCTGTGCTAACTACATGCTGCAAGTGCATTTAACTAGGGATCGCAAATAGAAATGAACTGAAATGAATGAATGGAAAGTATATACCGTCCTTGATGAATAAACAAATGCAGTACAGCATGGGTGCTGCAGATCATTGACGTTACTTTAGGGAAGAGTAACATTCATGTCTCAACCAGTACTGGTACCGGTATATTGCCTTGGTACCAGTACCAAATGATACCCTTTTTTTCTACAATGTACTTGCTCTGAAAAAAATGCACTTCAAATTTTCTCTAACAAAATAAGTCTGTGGTGCTGTTTGTGAAGGTGACAGTGTCAGGTGACAAAAGCTTACCCATCATGTAATTTGGCATTGACTGATTTAATTTCAATTTGTACTTGGAAGACCCAATATAATTTGTTCAGTACCATAAAAATTACCTAAAGGTTTAACCAACCCTACATTCCTTACTTTTGTTTTACATTATTTTAAAGTTTGAAATCATGCATTTTTTTAAAAATTTCAATAAATACATTTGCTGTAAAATTTTGTATTTGTGTATATTTTTGGACACAGACACATTTTTTTTTTTTTTTTTAGCTTTAGCCAGTGCTGTGTATAGTATGGTACTTTTACGGAGTAATGCCAAAGTAATGTGTAACAACTTTCTCCAACAAGTAATCAAGTAACATACTGCATTACTTTTGAGAAAAGTAATAAGTAACGTCAAATACATTAGGGGACATTAGGAGTGGGTAAATCTCTAGTATGGTGTATCCTGAGGGCAATAAAACCACCCTGATGACATAACGTAAAGTACAAGGGCTGGACAACCACAGAAGACAAAAGTTATGGAGGGCCACAGGATCCCTTCCAAGTGAAGAATTAAAAATTATAAAAAGAAAAAGTATATTTTGTTCAGTTCTTGTTTTGTTTAGTCATGCTCATGTAAGTTAGGAGGTTGATGTGGTATAATCTGTAAGTGAAAGACTCTTTCTGCCAATATCAAAGCTAAAATTCAGCCAAACGCAGCAGAATTAATTTGATGTCACCTCACAGTAATGACCCCTTGACAGCGACTCAAACAAACTGAATGCAACCCAGGAATGTTTGAAGGTTAAAGAAGCTGAATATTTTGCAGCGTCCAAGAGTCACCTACACTCAACCTGATCTCGCCCATCTATTTCACTTACTGAAGTCAAAAAAGACAGAGCCCCAAATATACAGTTAATGCAATACTTCTGTTCAACAGCTCAAACCTGAAGTCTGCACTTAACCTCTCATATACATAAAACTCTTAATATGTTTCAGTAAACTGCTAAAATAACAAAAGCTGACAGTGTATAAATACATGGACTATAAACTGTACATCAAACTGACATATTGAACTGCAATTACAGCTCTGATTTTAAGCATTAATTGCTTGAAAATTAGTCTTTTTTTTTCTTTGACCACATACGCACAAAGTGCAATTTGCAAATGCAGCATTTACCTTTCCAGCACTTAATAAGAACAAAATGTTTTTTCAAAGGATGTCGGTAGCTGGCTGTAAGAGACCCATGGAAGACCTGTTAGCAATGACATGCTGCTTATTAAAGGATTTTTTTTTTCCGCCTTCTGACAGCAGAACTTTTGAGAGATTATCCGTACAAACCACAGTTGTTTTCTGTGCCCTTTAAAACCGAGTGGGAGTGAATGAGCCTGAGAGGATATGCAAAATTGATTTAAAAATATCTTTTCCCCATCCAACCAATGAAAAATCAGTAGGCCTCTTTGCGGCACTGTGGCATTATGAAAGCTCCAAATATTTTTGGAGGCAGTTTTAGGCAGCAACAGAGGCATTAATACAGGCTCCTCCTCCTTTCTATGCACTCAACAATTGATTAGTCAGCCTCAGTAACAAAGGCTTTCTATGTAACAGCACAACAATGCTATGAGTCATCTCAGATGTAACTTTTTTTCTTTATGTAACTATGGTACAGAATGAGAAGGCAATGCTTGAGACGGCTTACTCTCACCTTGACATAGAGCTGCTGAAACTCCTCCAGGTTTAGAATGCCAGAGGGACAGTCTTTAAGGAAGCCCTTGTACCACTGCTTGAGCTCTGCCTCATTGAATTCAGTGTTCTTGGTCAGGTCATCCAGGACCTCTGGAGCCAGCTTGCTGTTGTGTTTCCCCATGATGCCTCACCTCTGTTGAAGGGAATAAGCAGAGAGAAAGAGAGAGAGAGGGAGGGTGACCACACAGGTGCTGGAGAAACAACAGCAATAGCAGTGATGCCCCTGAGCAATTGCAACAACCTCGGTCTCTGAGGATGGATGCAAACAAGGAATTACTTACACACAGACACACTCAGAGAAAGCCCTGCTGTCTTCCTATGGCTTCGCATGTCAACATAAATCATCTTAGCATGGCACTCTGTCCTTGTTTTAAAAACGATGGAAATGTCCACACAGTAATCACTGATTCATATTACACTTGTTTAAAAAGTTGATGATTATTTTTTAAGACAATTTGATCCCATTCATCTTAATGTGTGTCACTATCTAAATATTGATATAATTCCTGTTTGGTTTTAGATTTAATGCTTTGGAACTTCTGCTCTTAGTTTATATCAATAATGTTTAATACTCAGACTTAAGTTTAGATCAGAAGCCTATACTGTGAAGCCAGATTTTGGCTTAGCCAGATAACTTCAGGGTTAATTGTAGGTTTTCGGTACTACGAAGGTGGTTCACTTCTTATCAGGATAAATTGCCATGGTAATTTATGCTGTGAACATAACCTGCTCTGGAGCAGGTTAAGATCTGGATTAGGGATCAACAGGTATGAAATCACTGAGGTTGACCAATCAATTCTCCAGAAAATAGCGTCGCCATTCCTGGTAGATTCCTCAGACCTCCATGCGTGAACAGTAAAAAGGTCTAAAGTTCTTAATATTGTGTAATGTCTTTGTGTTTCCCTCATGAACATCAGTAATAACTAATATGGATTTTTAGATTCATCTTTATTCCTTCTGTTGGCACCAAACAATTTTACAACAATTTTAATGTTATATAGGCCTTAATATCTGATCCTAAAACAGGACACCTACGCTATACTTGCTCACAAATGTGTACTAAGTTTGAATTCTGTTTTTATATTTAATCTTTACTGTCAAACCATAAACAGCACCGAGTCTGCAGCTGAGAGATTACCAACTAAAACTGTCAGGAGCAGATTAAGTTCTAAGTGATTTCCCCATCTCCTTTATGAGGCTGTGGGACAGTAAGCTTTAATGTTTACATGGATCCAGTTTAAAGTTTTAGAGCTCTAATGTGCAGCTGTCACCTTAGAAATAATCAACAGCAGTGAGAACGCACTCAGTGGTAAAACTATTAACTGGAATTAAAATGTTGATCGTTTGCGCTTAATCACCAGATTCTGTGGCATTTATTTCATCCTTTTTACACCCGGCTTGCATTTTACTCATACATTTTTATGTTCTTTAGAGATTTTTATCAACATTTGATAACATCACTGAGGTGGCGCTCAGGGATCATTTTGTGTGGAAAACAAGTCATATGATCTGTGAAAGGCCCTTTTGTGATTGGACAGATGCAACCCTTTAATGTGAACGCGCAGGGGAAACCTGTGTTAGCTTAGTCAGTTGATAGCCAGCTTCGTGCGACCACTTGATCACATGACTCCTGACTCCTGATCACCAGTGTTAGGGTAAGTGAATCTAGATAACAGAAAGGTACCCTGAATATGTTAAAATCACTACATAGTATAGGGCCCAGGTACTTCACTTGATCTATAAATATTGGTGGTACATGTACCGAAGTAATAAGGCAATTCGGTGTTGTACAAGGGGGTAAATCAACAAAAAAGCCTCAAGGCTCTACTTTGGGACCACTACAATTTATTGTTAATTAGTGCTCTTCCAATATTTTTATGACTGCTATTACAACCCAATATGGCAGTAAAGTGTGGAACAGACATGCCAGTACACAGTGTCCACACTTTGCCTCTCCAAAATGTGACAAGTACACGCATGCAGAAGTTGCAGGAAGCTGCAGTAACAGCAGAGGGAGGTATTTTATTTCAAGCCAACATGAAAATAATCACAGGAAAGTGTTTAAACAGACATTATTAACACATTTACATGTATATGCATATAAGCACCTAGCTTAATTGTGTCCAGTGATTAAGGACCCTGGAATATATGTCACACATTTTCACTACCGACTTCTTGGCTTTAAATATATTATCTCCCCCTGCTGGTAATGCAAGTTCTGCATGCGTGTCTATTACATGTTTTGTCGTGATACTGGGTTGGCTATTATGTTTATATCCTGAATTAAAAAGAAGATTTTATTAAATTTGTAGTCAATCTAACCACTTGCAGCTGTCATTTATTCTAGCCTCAATTGAGCTGCTGAAATCTAATGCTAACAATAAGGCAATAGAGAATTGCACAATATATGTGTAATCACTTTAGCACTTAAGTCTAGCACTCTAAGGAAACATGCAGCAAATGTACTAGTTCATATGCCGCTATAGAGAGTTCAAAGAGGTTGCAGATGAAACAAGGACTACCAGCAGCAGTCCGAGTGTGGAGTTAAAATCTGTGGAGAGACTCACTTAAGAGGTAGCTGATTATATTGCTGTTTAATCTATTTGTCGCAAAGTACTTAGCAATTATAATATTTGCATATGCAAACAGTATTAATTAGCATGTGGGGGCCTCTTTGGGAATACACAAGAGCTATCGGAAACCAAAATAAAACCATCCAAAACATAGGAAATGCCTTAAAATTGCTCTCATCATTGACACATACTGAATTCAATTATAACCACTCTAAAGGTTAAAGCTATTGAAAACTAAATGCATTCAAAGATGTCCGCAGTGCACAGTAAATGTTGAGAACTGCAATAAAGGGATAAACATCAACCTTATTCAGTTTAGTGTTAAGGCTCTTTGATTGCTCCTGCTTTTTATATTTCATTCCTTTCACATTATCTTTACCTTTTTTTCCTTGAACAGTACCCTTTATACTCTCTTTGACAGCAATAAGTGGATTCATTTTTGCTTTTTAACTTGATAAGATGACAGCTACTCTATTAAAAGCAGGGTAATGCTTAAACAGCCTGTCAATTATTGACGTCCACTGTTGCTTTTTCTCTGTGTTACAGGACTTTCACATTGTCACAGGAATACACTGTGCCTAATGCTTAAGATTCCTTTTTCAACACATTTAATTAGCCATTGTTATTTGTTTTGATATGTAAAATTTTATTTTTGGCACCATGATGGTGTTCTGAGTCAGTAGCATGACCCTAAGACAGAATAAAACAAGTCAATGGCAACAAATCAAATTGATCTAGTTTAGCAGCTAAAGTGGGGGTGGGTTGCAAAGTGCCTTGCAAGGCAGCATCAACAGCAATCGGGCTAAGGCATGCATTATGTATGAATTCCCAACAGAGAAGGGTACCAGCTTAGCCATCAGTTTATGTGAGCTGACATGGGGATCAGCTGATTAGCGACTGAGCTAAACTTGATTGGCCTGCCAGAACAAATACTATTATCCAAATATTACTTTAAAAAAAAAGTGAAGTAAAAAGTGAACATATAAAATAGAGATTAAGTTGTCGTCACCAATGAGGAGACATTACAGATAATTGACTATGTATATAATTTGTAACACCAAATTTATGCAAAAGATTAAAAAAACATTGTTTATCTAGCAAAGTTAGGCGATACCCTTGATTCCCATGTACAATTACACAGAAATTTGTAAATAACTGAAGGAGGTTTCTCTTTTAATGAAGTGCTGAATAGAAAGTTATTGCAGAGGAAATATATAACAAATATATACACAGTACTAGAGAACTTTCCATTCCCATAATGTCTGATATCATTCTACAGTACCTCCATGATCACCTAATGTGAGCTAAGCCCATGACAGCATCTCTGCTATATTGGCCATAAAATGGCCCATTACTCCCATCACCAAGCACATATTCACACCACAGAGGACCACTGCAGTGCCTTCATGACGCCATTCCTGACTCATGGCCCTGTCTGACAGTTTTCACACACTGACACCAGGACACAGCTAATACTGCCACAGCCAAGTGGCCACAAAATCCTCAGAGTGTGAGGTCAGTGTAATGGCTGAAATATCATCCTGTCTTACTTTATAGCAATGAGTCATACAGGAAGAGGCCACTAAACCCCAAATCACTGCAAACTGCAGAAATATTTTAGTCTCTGCACACCTGTGACAAGGTGAAAGTGTTGTAGTACAGAGAAAAAGTAATGAGGGACTTCAATAGGTGACAGGTTGTTTTAGCATTACCCTGCTTTGAAAAGGCTGGATGTCATCTTATCAGGCTAAAAAGCAAAAAATGAATTCTCTTAACAGCTGTCAAAGAGAAAAGGAAGGCTCTAAAAGGGATTAATTATTGTAGGAGCAATTGAAGACACTGAGGTGTACCTTTTACTGCTCCTCTCTACATATACTCAGCAATGCAGACATCTTTGACTTTTCCGTTTACAGTTGCTTTAACCTTCAGAGTACAACGCCAATTTCACCAAAATTGGGACAGTGTATGAAATATAAACTGAAAATATCTCATAAACTCTCATAAACCCATATTTTATTTACACAGAATGCAGAAAACATACTGAAAAAATACTTTTTAAGAAAATATAAGGTCATTTTGAGTTTGAATGGAGCAACTTGTCTAAGGGCCACCATGTAGCATTACCTCATCTATTAACAGTACATAAACATCTGGGAACCGAGGACAGCAGCTGCTGGACTTTTGCTCTATTCTCATTTCTAGCTGCTCCACAGTCCTGGGTCACATTTTGACATATTTTGCATTTCATGATTCACAAAATGTTTTCAATATGAAATCCCTGGACTGCAGGCAGTTCAGCACCATGGCTCTTCTACTACAAAGTCATGCTGTTGTAAGTGATGCAGTATGCAGTTTAGCATTGTGTTGCTGAAATATACAAGGCCTTCTCTGAAAAAAAGGGTCATCTCAGTGAGAGCATGTTTCTCTAAAACTACTCTCACCTGAAACACCTGAAAGTAACAACTGAGCTACTCAGTCATTAGTGATCCACACTGCTAATGCCATCTAAAACTCAGTACTGCCTTGCCACTACATTCATGTGAGAACAGGTGAGTTTTTTCACTGTGTGCAGTGATGCAAAGTACTTTAAACAACAAAAACAAATATTAATAATAATAATATTAATTATGTGGGGCGCACTGAGACAGTAATGCAAATCAAATGACTGAGATCTCTGCAACTTATAATAACCTTAAAAATATCCAGGTCAGCACACACATAAACCTTTAGTTAGTTCAGAAAAGGGAAGTATGGTCAGTTTGGTGTTCAGTACATAAATATGCACACTTTATCTTAATGGTCTGAGTCTAAATGATTCAGTGTTTAATCGAGCAGATATGTACATCACTGACTAAGGTAGCAAAGACAACAAAAAACAACTTATGCCACAAGCAATTTATCTTGGATTGTACGCTCCAAGGTGCATACACACACACACACACACACACACACACACACACACACACACACACACACACACACACACACACACACACAACCCCCAGA
>VVHJ01004828.1:0-11620 GCA_015107715.1 Tylochromis polylepis | reverse complement strand
TCTGGGTGTCTGTGTGTGTGTGTGTGTGTGTGTGTCTGATTCAGTGACATGACTGTGCAAGTTGGGGGGATTCTGAAAATAGACAGGCCCAGGAGATGAAAAGCACACATGTAAACAGGTGTGTGTACAAATGCACATGTGTATGTGTTCCTTGATTGTGTTCATGTGTAAGTCTAGCATCCGTAATTCTGATTAATTTTGCACTTAAAACATCCTGTGCTCTTGTCCTGTAGTTTAGTGAGAATTTTGATAATAAGGTTCCTTGATTAAGCTGAAAAGCAGTAGCAGCCCACGTGTATTTATCTGCTCTAATGTAAGCTGCAATCATTAGCATGCCAGGATAACTACCTCAGGACCCACACACATTACTGCTAGGTCTGAGGTGCAGACATGTTCTGCCCAAGATGGTTTTTTTGCTTGAAGTTGTTAAATGTGTTAAAATATACTAGTCTTTCTAAGCTTTAGCAGCTTTAGCAGCTATAACAGTTATTATTATTAGTAGTAGTAGCACATCTTTTTTAATGATCATCAACTAATAAGGAATATCACTTTTTCTTTGAACACTAAGATTTAGCCTCACTTTTAACTCAGTATCGTGTCAACAGTTCAGTCTGCTGGTGGTAGTGTAATAGTGTGGGGGATATTTTCTTTGCGCACTTTGGACCTCTTAGTACCAGTTGACTTGAGTATTGTTGTTGACCATGTCCATTCTTAAAAATCATGGTGTACCATCTTCTGATGATTGTTTCCAGCAGGATAATGGTCGCATCATAAACTTCAAACCATCTTAAACTGGTTTCCTGTGACGTCACTGCAGTCAAATGTTCTCCACAGACACCAAATCCCAGTTCAATAGAGCACCTTCAGTCTGGACCAAAATATCTGATGAATTTTTCAGGCTCACTGTGAAAACTGTAACATGAAGAATGAAGGCAGTTGTGTAGTTATACCTAACAAAGTGGCCAGTGAGTGTATACAAGAAAATTACCCAATTTACTTGATGGCTTTAGGGCCTCTGTAAATATTTTCCCAAATGTTAATGATCTCAAATGCTAGTTCCAAGCTCATTTGATACAGTATGATGTTCCTATTGTAAATTATATCTCAATTATAATTTAGAGTAAAACAGATAAATAATGAAGAGTCTCAGGGTGCAATCAAAAGGTGAGGGTGTGCACCAATAAAAAGCAAAAGCTCTACCTTATTGGTGCACACTCTGACCTTTTGATCACACCCTGAACTTCCTGTCTTTTAAGCAGAGATTCTGTTATTGCATAAACAATCAAAAAGCACAAGTACATTGTAACAGCTCTTTTATAAGAGCTTCTCCAGAGTCCATTAGTGCTGATGATGATTATTCCCCAACGATCCAAGTCTTTTTAATGGTTCTTTGATGCAAATCAAGAGAACAGAGTCATACTTGAGTAGCATTTTTGTATCACTGTGCCCAGATTTCATTAGTATGATGTGCACCACCCACCGAAACACTGTAGCAGGCCGAGCACACCTCCATTGCAGGAGAAATCCCTGGTGATGGTAGTATCCTCCAAAAAACAGAGTACACCTCCACACACCCAAACGGCTTAGAAAAGACTTGAAGAACACAACAAAGAGCCAAAGGCACTGACCCAACCTCCAAACTCCCCAAATCCCAATCCAATCAAGCTTTCACAAGATGCGCTAAGATTAGCTTGCTCCACTGAGGCCCCATCCCAAAACCTACAACATCCCAGTGCCAGACACCACAGGACCCACGTCTGTGTCACAACAGGTAAGAGCACAAGGGGGACCTACACAGCATTAGCAAGCTGGTTGTAATGTTGAGGTCAATCATGTGGCTAAATGTCAAACATGCAGACTACTGGGGCACGGTACAATTTACTGATGTTCCCTAGACACCTCACAAGCAGGCTATTTGTAAATTACTACTGAAATGAGCTGCACTGTTGGACTGAAAGAGCAGCAGGTGATAGGGAAACACCACTGCTAGCGCTAATGTTAAAGTCCAACAATGGTAACTCACACTGTCACCAGTTTTCTGCTTCTCACACTTGCCTCACAGTGGTAAATGTACAAAATACACCTCGAACTCTTACCTTTTGGTAAGGTAAACTTTAACATCCAAACAAAGAGATGTACTTTTTAATAGAAATAGATAATTACCCAGAAACACTCGAACACCTACAATGACTGTATTTGTAAACCATGTTGGACTGCTTCTTTAGGACCATTAATGGCCTTTCTTGTATCAAAAGCTGGAAATATTAAAAACCGCTTTTTTTTTCAGTTCCTGAAAAAAATGTTGCGGCACCATTGGCTCAACTAGCTCGCTTGTTAGCTAACCTTACGGCAGTAAAAAAACAAAGTTATCTGCTGACAAACTTGAATCTCTGGCACGCATTATTACTTTAAAGTGCTTTAGTGTTTTATGTTTGATAGGAGAGCCTCCTATATATTCAAATTTATAGAAATTGGCTGAAATTCAGTCAGTAATGCAGCACAGAAAGACTGACAATTACATGATTAAACAGCTGCGGAGGTGACAGAAAAAAAACATACAAAAGGACTGCACTGACGTGTCTTTAAAAGAAGCTGAGGCTTCTTCAGTGTTGTGTGGGACATAAAAGCTGAAGATAATGTGGGTTTTGATTACATGATTAAAGTAATACTGTAGATACATGTTTGTTATTAGCCATTTACGGTTAGCTTGTCACTTAAGAAGTACATTATTGTCCTTTGTGTTTTGCTAGTTTGGGTGTTTTTTGTGAGCTTGTGCTACGTTATTTGTTTGTTTGTGGGGATTTTTCTATTTCCAATAGAAACTGAAACCATTTCACTGATTTTTTCTTTTTCTTGGTGTTTTCTTAAGTTGCAGTGTGTTTGAACTCTCAGTGCCACTGTGAAATAAGCCCACATTTTAGTCAAGTTTTCACAAACACAACATTTCTAATCACAGTATGAGTAAACTAAAATAATACTTCTGTTCATCTTTTTCTGCTGCTTTTGTCTATAACACTAATGCTAATGCTAATGCACGCTAACTGGGTAGTTAGAAATTTGACAGGACACGTTCCCTTGACAGCACCATTTACAGTACAAATAACTGGGTATTAGCAGTGTAGTTAAACCATGGCAGAAACTCCACTTTGTGTATAAGAAGCAGTAATTTGTGATGGTTAGGGGTTACTGCTATCAGGAGGCTACGGCTAGAATCAAAATGTTGAATGCCTTAAAGTGGATCATGATGCAGGAAGATATTTTATTACAATAGACTTGTACTTGTGAAAAAAATCCAAAATTAAACTGTATGTATTGTTTCAAACACTTCTAAGAAAAAAATGTGGAAACGTGCAAGAAGAAAAATTTTTTATTATATTTTTGTCAGTAGTTTTGGCTACCACTCCACAATGCAATTTCATTTTATATAGAGAGAACATTTAACTGCTTAAAGAACGATTGGGTGTTCATTTTAATTTCCTATCCGGCATATAGAAGTTTTCTCACCTTCTGTGCTGAAGGCCTTTCCTCTCTCTGCTGCTCTTTACGCCATCCACTGCCCGTTCTTTGTTCCAGCCATGAATTGACTTTTGTGTCAGAACAAAGTTGGAAATCTGTTTCTATTCCTGTGGATAGAAATGTATTACAGCAGACAGAGGGTGATGTATGTTACAAAGACCCTAAAATAACTGCCGGGGTAAATTTAGCCCACTGCTGGCACAGTAGAACAGAATATATGGGGGCCAACATATGTGACTGAGAGTTAGGCTCCTAAATGAGCTGCGACTCTGAAATTACAATGACAAAGATAACAGGTGGTCATTTGTGGTTTGTTTGCATGTGTGTGTCCAGAGAATGAGGGTGAATGTGGCCGAGCCAGAGGCGAAGGTGACAGGGATTTTCACTTCAAAGGCAGGCAAGAGCACAGCACAGATTAAAGCACGGCAGGAATCAAAGAGCCTCAGGCGACCGGCAACACACAGGTGTCTTCCGTATGCATGTGTGTATGCTTGTTTGTATGCTTGTTTGTTGTGTCATAGAAGAGGGACCCTACCTATTTTTTTTTACCTCCTGTCTTAGAACGACCTCTCTTGGTTCTTGCACTCTTTGTTTTCCTGTGAAATTTAAGACTTTCAGGAGCAGAGAGCAGAGGTGATCCTCTATGGATGTTCACAGAAGGTGAAGCAACATTCAAGCACCCTTTATGCCACTGTTCGATTTTCCACAACCACAAGGGAGGTTTTGGTCATCAGAGGGATTACGGCTGTTGGTTGAGTACCTTCCATTTTGTGGTGATCTCACAGACAGCAGTGCCACTACTCCACAGGAGCACTCGGTGCTCTCCTGTCCTCCAAGTGGTATCAGTACAGACTAAAACAGTACAACACGAAGAACAAGGTGTCAGAACTTAAGCTGCCCGCATGTTATCCTGGCACTGACATGTGGAGTAGTGCTTTTTGCACAAAAAGTAAAAAGATATCCTGCTGCTCAACATTTTTTTAACATTACTATATACTAATGCATTTACATAGGGCAGATGCACTGTGAAAATAAATTACAAATTTGTTCAAGTTCTGCCAACTTGAATTTGGGGAAGTTTAACTTGTTAAACTTCCCCAAATTCATGTTGACATGAGTCATGTTGCCTTAATATTTTTGGGTTTTCTCAATATTTTACAGCCTGAAACGTGTGTTATAATGACATTTCTTTTCAACACCATCGTGGTAATTAATTTATCAATATTTTTTAATGATGTGACAAAATAAGATGTACATTTTTTAACCCAAAATGTTCACATTAATACCACAAAAACTGTCAAAGGAGACATTTCCACTTGATTGTATAAACTGACAAAACAATCAGACAATAACAAAACACAAAGGAATGTTAACATTGATATGTCACGTTTATACTGTCATCTTACAGACACACAGCTGTATACTTCTAACAGAGTGAAATTATTCAACATATTTTTTTTCTTCTTTTGGTTAAATCCCAGTCACATATTTTCCTTGATTTAATACATTTAGATTCATGCTGCATGGTCACTGCACAATAAACTAAACCTGCCAAGTTACTGTTACAAGAACCCAAACAGGCGCATTCCTCTGTCACTGTGTCTGCATTTCAGCACAGCAAGGTTGAGACAGCACTGCTGTGATGAGGTCAAAATGGAAATTACAACACTTCTGTATCTAATTTCAACCCAACAAACAGCTGAATACAAGTTATCAATACCTAAGGTTAAAACATATACTGTCTATATGTTAGATAAAAGTGCTAGAAGACCAGGTTAATATACAGACACTTACTGTTTATTGTGTGCAGTCTTACTGTGGAGACAGTTCAAAGGGGGAAAAGTTCCTGTTTTTTCACCATTTACTATAGAAATTTCATGTTTTTGGTTTTTTTACAGTGTTTCTTTCTTATATAATTAATTTGGTGTAGTATGAGAGGCTGTGGGGGAGATCTCTATCAGCAGGAAATGCTGTAAAATCTATGAAAATACAAAGTCCACAATTTAAGCCCTCCTTCACATTTTAAAAGCCGTCCACTTTGCCGGAGTGGAGTACTTGCTGGGCCAATTCTGGCCCCCGGGCCTTGACACCCCTGCTCTAAAGGGGCTGCTTTTCCCATCAGGTCAGGCCAGTCTACTTAAAGGCAACATCAGGAAGACGGAGCTGAAATAGGTGACTGAGTTCGTGGTGATGGAGAGATAAACACGGTGAGAACTGAGATAAAATAAAGAAGAAGGTGTGGATCGTAGCTTTCCTTAAACAGTGCGCATTTCATGTCTGATTTTTTTTTCCTGAAAGCTTACACATCTACTGCTCCACTCCATGAAGAAACCAGAAGAAGGAAAACCTCAGCCACACATGGGTGTTTGTCATAGATGGAAAGACGTTAAGAGAAAAGAGAGGAAACCACTTTGGATTATTGACATTTACCTTGTTTCTCACATATTAAGTGAAGTGTGCAAAAGTGCCATTACAGAGAGGGAGAAATAGGGCGAGCAATTGTACACACACTCTCTGAAGTACCTTACCCTAGCCTGCACTAGAGTGCTAACCATGTACAGCCATTAAAGCCCCCCCTCCCCTACCGCCCACCCACCCAGCGTGGGCCACAGGGCTGAACCTCTCAGCCTCCAATCGCTGCCGGTCACCGCTCTCCACACACCTACTCACCACTCCACCACCAAGGAGAAAAGTGTGTGAACTCCATTTATTGCCCCAACTGCTAAAGTAGTATCATGCAATGCTCAAAGTGTCTCATGCTCACACTGAGCTGGGAGCAGAATCCATCAGCGTGACACCCCTCCCCTCTCCCCTGCCTTTGGCTGTTTTCCAAGTACAAATAGCCATGCACATGGGTAAACACACACACACAAATACACTTACATAGGCAAATGTCTGCTTTAGCACAGGCAGCCATAGCAACACAGTCAGCCGCGTTCTTGCTCTTTGGCTTCGGTGATCATCACGGTGAGGCCTGGCGGCATTTGAAGCGCACTCACGCACAGGCACACATGTACCCGCCTCTTCACACACACACACACATAGACACTGCACATGCAGCCAGTGTTGGTTTGATTTCTTTGTAATATTTCTGCTGGTCTCAGAGGGCATTTGGTGTCTGTCTCAAGAGGAGGAGAGAAAAGTCATGCAAAAAAGGGGATTCATACCACTGCCATCTACAGATGAAACACTGCAAATGCAGCTTTGTGGTTTGCTGTTTCTTGGATTCACATGGAAAAATGGAAAGGCAAGGCTGACTTTATGTCTGTTATGCTTACCTTTTGATCATGCATGATTAAGCTGTCCAAATGTATTGTTGTGCCATTGGGCTGAACAGCTGAGAACTATCATGGAAAACTACAAAAGTACAAACACCACAATACTGTTTAAGAAAGCACATCTAATCAGTTTAAGTCTGTTTCCATCCTCTTCATCAGAAGGTTCACATCAGTGTATGAGTTATCTCAAATATCAGCAGAATTGTAAAGCTAATGCATAAGTAAAATCATGTGAAAACTTAAACTCTATTCCACTCTGATTCCAAAACTGTGGGTATTAATCTGTTCTTCCCTTTCATCATTGAAGTTTTTCACCAGATGTTAGAAACCGGCACAAGCATTAGTGACATCCAGCACTGATGGTCAGAGTAACACCTGGCATGCTGTCTGTGTTCCAGTTCGTGCTAAAGAAGCTTCCAAAACAAATCATGAAAACTGTTTTTCTCATTTAGCTCTGCGCGCAGGATCATGGTGAAACAGCAAAAGGAACAAAACAGCAAAGAAGCAAAGTATTGTCCAAAAACATCATCACATGATGCTTCCAGAAGATTTCTGAGTCTGAGCTAACAATTTATGTGTTTCAAATTTCATTACTATGCAAGCACAAGCTGATAAAGGACACTTTCAGCACCACGGTCAGCAACAAGCAAACGCACTGCAATGAGCACGTGTGACCCCTAGAGGGGAGTGTGAGTTCATTTTAACAACATTTAGACATAGACTATTTAGTCCCTGACTGGGGATAGCAGCACAAGGGACACAAGGAACTGGGTGTAACAATGTGCAACTGAAAGCTACACAAACAAGTCTTAGTCTGTCCATTTTTTTTAATCCTAGTTTAAAGTTTAAACATCCAATATGTAAACTTACTCTTTAAAATAAAAAATAGTTTAAAGTCATCTCCACAAGGGGGTAGTGTTTTGCCAGAAAAGTTATCCACCTGTTTAAGTATGAACAATGAAATGCACAGTACCTCCTAAATGTGTGTGGTCTTCACATCCTTACCCTCTAAGCTCAAGCTAATTTTAATACTCACTTACAGAGTGAGTGAATTCAATAATGTGATTAAAATGATTACAAAAGCTTTTCGTTTTCTTTCTTGACAGGATTGGGATGCTGGTAAGATTTCTATCAACTTAATCTCCTAACACATATTGCAACTGTGCACATTCAGATTCATTTTAAATTGTTGTTCACAGCATACAACAAATCATCTCAAAGCTGAAAACCAAATTCAGTAATTAGATGTCACTTTTTAAGAATATGATTCAAATCCAGAGCAGATTTATAGGGTTTCTCTTTCTCCATGCTCCACCTCTCCAGACAGGTTTACAGAATTTGGATTGGTAGCAGTTGACACGTTTCTGTGGCAGTTCTTGCCTTAAATTCACTAAAAATATTGGGGTGGCACACCAAAAACAGAATTTCCAGTTTTATTATGCTGCTGTCAAATACAAGTTACTTGAAAAATTTGGCAACAAGGAAATAAAGAAAACAATTACATACCTAGTTAATTTCCTGCTATTAAAGTTGATATCACTGAAAATGGGTACATTTCAAAAACCAGATAAGATTTTGAAACCCATAATAATCAGTTTTAAGCAGGAATAAATAACAAGTTAATGTTTCAACTCGCTGTAGGGTATCCTCCTCTCTATTGTGCTCACATTTATTAGAATTATTACCAATACAGGACAGTTTTGCTGAGGGGGGGGCACAGCCCCTCCTTGGTGGTGCTATATTTGGAATCTTTTTAGCTACTATTTAGGAGCAGCTACTCTCCAAATACAACACACCATAGTTCAGATTTTTACCTGCATTTCCTGCCAACTTGGTACTTTTAGAATCAACATACTGCAAAACAATGTAGAAAGTGTTAGTGCTACACATTCAGTTAAAGCCCCTCCTCCTCACAGGGGAGTCCAGCCCTTGGTCACTACTATAGGTTTAGTTCATTTTATTTTCCTAATTTCCTCAATACACTGGATGCTGTATGTGAAACAAAGTTACACTGACAAAGAGAACATGTAGAAAAATTTAATGATGGTGGACATGTTGATATTGCACATTATGTGATATTAAGGTCCCAAAAAAACTGCATAGATTTTAAACAGCATTATCTCCCAGAAACGTTACATTTAAACTGATAATTACATTTTTATTTTATGCATAGATGCAAAGTTAACAAATGCCTTTAAGGATTTAGACTCAAAATTATATCACAATATTTCAACAAAAATTGGAAATTGTAGATAAATACTTGCAGTAAGTAAATGAAAAACATTTTCCTTATTTTTCCAATGAGCTACTGTGACTGATGACACATGTCTTGATTTGAAGTGTGAATGTACTGAAACACGGTGCCACCAGGAGCAGCTGGTATATAATGAAATAGTAGCAATACAGCATGAGGCAATGTAAGCACTGAAGCATCCTGGGTAATGTTTCCCTGGTAATTTTAAGTATAAAGTAAATATTTAACACTTTAGTTTAACAATAACTAAAGTAACTTTACCTTGTAACTCACCAGGAGCTGCACTATAGTGCCCCAATAAAACAAAAAATATTTTCTAGCTGGGATGTTTTTATCTCAGGTTGAGCTTTTTAACCATCTTAACCACCTGTTGTGCAAGAGCAAATGTGTTGTGGACAACCAGGAGAAAAATAAGTCACAAGGATATGATTTTTGCATGTTAATACAACAATAGTTGGCTGATATGTTCCTTCTGTCATGGCGTGTGAACACTCAATCTCAATTGAAGCATGCCATAAAAAGTTTGAGAACCATCTTTGGGAACATTTTATGGAGCCACAACCACAGAGGAAGAATGCAATTCTGACTATTCACTGATATTTGTGTCACACTGTGTTAAAGCAATCACAGTGTTCAACTCATGGCCATCAGACCAGACCAAACCTGCCTAATTCTGACAAATACAACAGATGTCTAACAGCCATCTTACTAATAGGTGGGAACCTATAACCTTAGGTCACCTGGTGCATTATTGTTGCAGTTCAGTGCTGTGCACCATGTTCTTCTGCCTCGATGTTCAGCTGCTTTGTGAGAGAGGATCTTTTAAGTCAGGTGGACATACTTCAACCATGCTGGACTGCAGGTGCAACAATGCTGTTCTGCTCTGAAGATCTGCTGCAACATTCAGAGCTTCTTTTACCAGAACCGCAGCAGGTAAGCAACTGGTTCATGTGCCGCTAAGCAAAAGTCAAAGACTGTACAGGGTGGGCCATTTATATGGATACACCTTAATAAAATGGGAATGGTTGGTGATATTAAAGTCCAGTTTGTGGCACATTAGTATATGTGAGGGGGGAAACTCCTCAAGATGGGTGGTGACCATGGTGGCCATTTAGACGTTGGCCATCTTGGATACAACTTTTGTTTTTTCAATAGGAAGAGGGCCATGTGACACATCAAACTTATTGGTAATGTCACAAGAAAACAATGGTGTGCTTGGTTTCAACTTTATTCTTTCATGAATTATTTACAAGTTTCTGACCACTTATAAAATGTGTTCAATGTGCTGCCCATTGTGTTGGATTGTCAATGCAACCCTCTTCTCCCACTCGTCACACACTGATAGCAACACCGCAGGAGAAATGCCAGCACAGGCATCCAGTATCCGTAGTTTCAGGTGCTGCACATCTCGTATCTTCACACCATAGACAATTGCCTTCAGATGACCCCAAAGATAAAAGTCTAAGGGGGTCAGATCGGGAGACCTTGGGGGCCATTCAACTGGCCCACGACGACCAATCCACTTTCCAGGAAACTGTTCATCTAGGAATGCTCGGACCTGGCACCCATAATGTGGTGGTGCACCATCTTGCTGGAAAAACTCAGGGAACGTGCCAGCTTCAGTGCATAAAGAGGGAAACACATCATCATGTAGCAATTTCAAATATCCAGTGGCCTTGAGGTTTCCATTGATGAAGAATGGACCCACTATCGTTGTACCCCATATACCACACCAAACCATCACTTTTGTTGTTCCAACAGTCTTGGAGGGATCCATCCAATGTGGGTTAGTGTCAGACCAATAGCGGTGGTTTTGTTTGTTAACTTCACCATTCACATAAAAGTTTGCCTCATCACTGAACAAAATCTTCTGCGTGAACTGAGGGTCCTGTTCCAATTTTTGTTTTGCCCATTCTGCAAATTCTGTGCGCCGATCTGGGTCATCCTCGTTGAGATGCTGCAGTAGCTGGAGTTTGTAAGGGTGCCATTTGTGAGTAGCTAATATCCGCCGAAGGGATGTTCGACTAATGCCACTCTCCAGTGACATGCGGCGAGTGCTACGCTGTGGGCTCTTGCTGAATGAAGCTAGGACAGCCACTGATGTTTCTTCATTAGTGACAGTTTTCTTGCGTCCACATTTTGGCAAATCCAACACTGAACCAGTTTCACGAAACTTAGCAAGCAGTTTGCTGACTGTAGCATGGGAGATGGGTGGTCTCGTAGGGTGTCTTGCATTGAAATCTGCTGCAATGACCCGGTTACTGCGTTCACCAGATATCAACACGATTTCGATCCGCTCCTCACGTGTTAACCTCTTCGACATGTCAATGGCTGTGAACAAAGAGAAACTTGTAAATAACTCATGAAAGAATAAAGTTACGTTGAAACCAAGCACACCATTGTTTTTCTTGTGACATTACCAATAAGTTTGATGTGTCACATGGCCCTCTTCCTATTGAAAAAACAAAAGTTGTATCCAAGATGGCCGACTTCTAAATGGCCACCATGGTCACCACCCATCTTGAGGAGTTTGCCCCCTCACATATACTAATGTGCCACAAACAGGACTTTA
>VVHJ01004826.1:12886-26274 GCA_015107715.1 Tylochromis polylepis | reverse complement strand
GTGCTACTTGAGGCCATATCCCAGATATGTGTGCCAGTCACCCAGTGGTCCTGCAGTGAAAATGATGCAACCTTGAACTGCCATGCTGCAGTTATTACCCTCAGACAGGTAACCACAATTCAGTAGTCACGGGTATGCCATCCTGTAGTAAGAAATACCACTGAGTGAGCTCCAACATACAAGCTGCAGTACAAACAAAGTTTTAGTGGATTATGCCACTAAAGTGGATGCTTCTCAGCTTTGCTTATAAGCACATCAATACAGTAAGTGCAAATGGTTTTGGAAGAGTTGAATACCAATTTTTCTCAGCATGTGGTAATCATTGATTATCCTCTCAGTTAGTCATATTATTTGTTTCAAACCTGCTCAAACCAACTGTAAAATCAAACTGTGCTTTTTCTTAACCCACCTATTGTTATGGGAATTGCACCAAATAACCTGAGTGGAAATATCTTACAGCCCTTAGATCACTATGTAAGGGTTTAAAAGCAGTTGTGAATAACAGGTACTGTACTTTAACAAAATTGTACATCAGTCTTAAGCAGTTCTTCCACATAACAAAAACACATTTTCTTTTACTTAACCTTGTAGAATCTATAACTTCAGAAATACCTTTTATTTGCTCAGCTTCTGATATGACTGCTGCAATTCAATACAGTGGCTGAGATTGTGTCTGTGGTTATAAAGAGGTAAACAGCACATTTGAAAAACCCCCCATCAGCAATGCCTTGGTCAGTGAATAATTAGCTAATATTCATGAATGGCTTTGATCCAACACCATGCCTTCATCTCTCCATAGTTATGATGCTCCACTTTTACTTTTTCTTTTCATCTATAAAGGCTTCCACCAAACAGCACAGACTGAAAGATCTGTGATTCCTACTAGCGACAAGGGAAAAAAAGTAGGTGAGAAGAGTAAATGGAAGACAAAATATGCAACACTTTTTGTGAGAGCATTGTTTTTCTTTTTCTTTTATCCTTTCTCTTTTCTCACCTTTTGCGTTTATTTGCAGGTTATGTGGAAACAAAAAAAGATCAACACAAAAGAGTAATGTAAGTTTGCATGGGTAACTTTGTGTGTGCTTTGCATTTGGAGATTACAGAAGAGTTAATTAAAATAGACTGCATATAAATAACATACCTCATTGGTTTGCTGAAAAATGAAATAAAAAGTCACAAAAGGACAGATATTGCTATATGTCCTTGAGTCTTTTTTATATATGCATGTATTGTGGTCCACACACTCACACAAGCCCTTCTGCACAATGCCACACAAAAAAGAGTAACAATCTAATAGAAGCTGAACATCTTGTGACACATAATCTTGAAAGTATAGCAAGGGTGTAAAATATATTAGATAGAGATGCAAAGAAACAGGAAAAAAAGCAGAAGCAGGAAACAGAAAGATGTTATTTCAAAAAACAAAACCCTGAAAGGAAATATATATATAGCAGAGGATGTTTCAGAGGTTTACAACATCAGCAAGGAATAGGAATGAGGAAAGAAGTAAGTTTTGAATAACCTCCAGCATCCCGGTGCAGTGTGGAACAAGGTGAGGTCATCTCTGGGGGGAGCTGTGACTGAATTCTAATCACAACAATAAGGTCAACAGAGTAATCCCTGTCCGCTGAAATGTCACTGTTTCCCTGCTCCGACACAGCTCCCCATGCACAGCATCACAACAACCAGCTATCGATCACATACTAATTAGAAATGCTGTATTCTGTATAGGATACATGGGACACGCAAGTGTTGACAAAGCTGCACACACAAACACAATAACAGTACAGTAAATACATTTTAAGCACACACACAAATAGGCATACTTACAGTGGGGGAAGTAATTATTTCAGAGCTAATGACTTGCTGCAGATATTTAAGACTCAGAATATTTCTATTCTGTTTAAACTACAGTAATACATCATATTGTATAAAATTATATGTTCACATTTCTCTACATAAACAGCTTTTAATGAACTCAGGCCTGAAAAACAGACCTAAACATTAATTTAAAAAAGTTAAAGTATACAGTGGGGGAAATAATTATTTTGATCCTCTCCTGAATTTGTTATTTTGCTTATTTACAAAGAAATGAACAGTCTCTAATTTTTATGGTAGTTTCTTTTTAATGGAGAGAGACGGAGTACCATTATTATTTGCATGTCACTGAGCGAAAAAAGTATTTGAGCCAGAAAATTTGGCTCTAACAGACTGGCTGAGTGCCCATGTGGCACACAGATTACATTCAATCAATCAGTCAGTTACTCCTGATACTCCCAACTTGTTGAGACCAAGTTGTCTATCATACAAATTGTACACACATTCTCCTGGGACTGAAACTTGGGTGTCTAATATCAACCTGAACTGGGCACAGCCTCTTAGACAGAAGGTGTGGGGCAGAGAGATGAAGATGAATGAAATAGCATTTAACACACATGCACAAAATGCTGAAAGAAATAATAGGAAAGAAAATTCAGATGTGCAGTGTGTTATGTGGATTAGTGATGCGCCTGGGAAAGATTAGAGTGTGACTAAATAATTTACTGCACCGAGAAACTGGGATTATACATTTTCAACAGACTAATTAGGCTTAGAATGTGACAACAGTGCGAACTGCTAACCTCAGCTTGATAGAAACTTTTAGTCCTAAAAAGTAGACCATGTGTAATGTGTACTTGCTTTTCTATACATGTACTGTGGACAGATATTATACCGTAAGAGCAGATTACATGAATAAATCTTTTGTCACTGTATAACCATGTTAAGTGGGTGGAAATGCTAGTTTTAAAAGTATTATCCTCTATTGTAAATATAAAATATTAACTTAATGTTTTCTTTAATGTTTCTAGGCACAGACACACAGGAATCTCCTGGTAATCAAATTCACAAATGTAGTGAGTGTTGTAATCTTATAACAACAGTTCAGTCAAGGTCTGGGATCACTTAATACACCTGTTCAATTTCTTGGTAATGCAAATATGTGATTAGCAAAATACATGGCAGAAACTCAGTGTATTTAGGCATGTTCAGATGACCTGCAAAATGGTGTGAGTGTTACAGAAACTGCTGATCTACTGGGATTTTCCCACACAACCATCTAAGGTTTACAGAGAATGGTCCAAAAAAGAAAACATCCAGTGAGCAGCAGTTCTCTTGTGCTGTACTCTGATGCCAGAGGTCAGAGGAGAATGGCTTGGCTGCTTCAAGATGAAAGGAAGACAACAGTAACTCAAAAACTACTTGTTACAACCTAGGTATGCAGAAGAGCAACTCTAAATGCACAAGATATCAAACCTTAAAGCAGATGGACTCCAACAGCAGAATACCACACCGGATGCCACTCCTGTCAGCTAAAAACAGGAAACTGAGGCATCAATTTGCATAGGCTCACCAAAATTGGACAGTAAAATTTTGCCTGCTCTGATGAGTCTCCATTTCTGTTTCAGCATTTAAATGGTAGGGTCAGAATTTGGAGTAAACAACATGCTAATGTTGGTATAATGATTTGACGGACATCTCCTTGGCACACTTTGGGCCCCTTAGTACCAAGTGAGCATTATTTAAACATCCCAGCCTACCTGAGTGGTTTTCCTTAACTTGACGGTGAGTTCACTGTACTGAAATAGCCTTCATAGTCACCAGATCTCAATCCAAAAGAGCACCTTTGGAATGTGGTGGAATGGGAGATTAGCATCATGTATGTGCAGCTGGCAAATCTGCAGCAACTGTGTGATGCTATCATGTCAATATGGACCAAAATCTCTAAGGAATGTTTCCACATGAAGAATTAAGGCTATTCTGAATGCAACCCAGTGCTGGCCACTTTACTATGTGCTATACTTTATGAAGTACCCAGTGAGTATAGTTATGATCAGACAAAGGGGACAGAACATCTATTCAAAGTCTGTGGAGCTCTCTGAGACTTAAAGGACTTAAAGGAGAAAAAAGGACATTTTCAGGGGTCTTGTAGAGTCCATGCTTCAGTGAGTTGAACACACACACACACCATCATGTTTCAATCGATATTACATTTGGCTTATGATCTTTTTTTTTCTTTACACATACCCTGCCCACAACCATAAATAAAAATAAACTCCTAGATAAACCATCTCCTTCCCTTCAAATGCAATGAGTTACAATATGGTGATTTTCAAAAGGACGTAGGTCCTCAAAATGTGAAATTAATGTGCTTAGAATAAGTATCAAGCACAAGTTCACACACATAGGGTACATACTCATACATAATCACACTGTCACTCAAAGCAACAGTAAAGAGGACCAGAGAGGTGGATATACGCTCTGCCATCTTGTTCAACCCATCTAAACTAACATCTAGATGGAAATGACAGTACTGTCATAGTAACAAAGACTGAGTCTACAACACAACTGCTTGTGTGTGTCTGTGTATATGGTATGTGTGAGTGTGTGTGTGTTGTACTGTGTGTGGAAAAAAAACATGAAAAACTCAGCACAGGGGGCCTTGTCAGATATTAAAGGAAGAAACAGCAGCAAGTTACAGCGCAAAACTAAGAGGGAAATGCCTGGAGAGAAGATGCACATTTAAAAGAGACAAGCAGGAGAGCGGCAGCAGCAGTTGACAGGGAACAGAAGCATGAAAGGAAAGTAATAAAGGAATAAGAAGGAAAGATATATGAACGTTATACTGTACACAAAGAAATGTATAAACACGATAAAAAGGCAATGTTTTTTTCTCTTTAAAGCTGGGGGCATAGCCTAATGACTTCATTTGCATCAAGTCTGCATTCATGTCAGCATTATAGCACTGCATATGAAGCCATGATTGATGAGTCTAGCTATGGTGACATTATTAAAGTGATCCAACTCATTAACATTTTAACTACCTGGGCTCTTTGGTCAGAACGGAAAAAGGAAGGAAAAGATGCTAATGTAATACAAAGGTATTATACAGTCATATGTTTTATTGACTTGTGCGATACATTTGCATCCTACAGAATGTATTACAGTGTAAACTCATATCCACTTTGGATTAAGATATAATGTACAAAATTTTGATGGTATCATCAATGAATATGTTATTCCCAATAAAGCTATATCTTACAGCCATATTCTTCTGTCTCACTTCCTTTCAGTCAATTACCCCATCGCAGTTTTACAATATACAGCCACTAGTCTGCTGACTAAGACATGCATTTGCTATGCGTCCACAGAGGATCACAAACAACAGCTTATTGCTCATAAAATGCAGCCAGGCTTTAAACCCCACATGCACACACACCTACCTACGCAGGACCTGTTTTTCATTCAATTATCAGCATGTCTGTGCAATCTAAAACAGCTTAGAGAGTGAACTGAGCACTGTAAAAATGGGCTGTGAAATCCGGCCTCCATAACTGTGAGAAGCAAAAAGCGGTTGGCAATCCTTCTAACACTGAACACAATTATACCACCTCTGTCTATCTCTGTTGCTCTCAGACAAATGGATAGGTAGATTAGTTTTTCACATGACTGGTTTTGTCTGGCAGCACTAGCCGGTCCCCGTGTCACATGCTGACGACGAGTCCACCACCTACCCAGGTCTGATCACGCCTAGACTTACTTTAACTCGGCCTGCTGCATCGTCTTCGCCATCCTGCTTCTGACTCACTGCAAACAACATTTCGCAAGAATGCAGAGAAGCCTATATGAGGGAAATACAGCTGGCACAAAGGCACTATATGGCACTATATAAGGTTTTCATAAGAAAGGATGCAGTTATGGAGGAAAGGGATATAAGGCTGAATGGTGATGAGCTGAAAGACCAAGGCTAACGGAGAATAACATGAATGTAGGCAATATAAAAAAAATGTATATACTATACAACAATAAAGAAAATGACTGTGAAACTCAAATATTATTTACCATAACCTTATCCCCTAAAAAATACACTGACTCAGTGACAATATAGCACAGTAATTACTAGTGACAGACTGGGAAATGACTGCAAAATGAAATGTAATGTGGATAATAATCTGTTTAGCAGAAAGTTTTTAAAGGTATAAAATGACATGCTTGTCAGAGGGTCAGACCACCTCTTTCCACACCTCTTTACCATTTATTGTTTGTTGGTGTGAATTTTGTTGTTATTTTTTTTGTTTCTTTCTGAAAACAACAATTCGGCATTCACACTTACCTGACACTTACCTGACACGGTGACAGGACAGCAGTGTGAGGTGTTGACAGGGTTGAACTTCTCTCCTAAGCTCTCCTTTTTGCATTCGCCACATGATAGACATTTTAATGGAGAATATTTTGACTTGTCAAAGCAAACTAAAGCCCTGTGCACATATAAAGCAATTTGCTTGTCACTTGTAGCTGATGGCTGCTTGTTACTGGACAGTGGGGGCTCCCGTTGACTAGTTAACCCTCTAATGTATTTAAAACCCCTGATATACAAATGACGGGTATTATTTGCCCTCCACTAGTCCTCTCTTCAGTTGCTCTGGTAGAACTGACATAACTTCATCTTAGGACCTGCCCACTTTGCAATGCTAATGGTTATTTTACCTGTCCTCGCTACAAGACGCTGAATTTCATTGACATTTCATGGTCTAGGGCTCAGTCTCTCCCTTCCTGCGTCCTCTTGAACACCTTAATTTGTCATCATCTTGTCTTATACAGGGTTCAGAGTAGGTTAGCCAAGATTAGTCAGTTACAAAGTTATAAAATATTTCCTTTTTGTGACATGACAGATTGTACCGCTCCCCAATCAATCTTGCCTCCACATCAGCTTGGAAGCACAAGCTAGCAACATAAGCAGATGATGGCAACTGAAGCTGTGTGTATATGTTACTTGCTGGCTTGTGTTACTCCAATTTACAGTTCTACCTAGCTAAAAGCAACTTCATTCCTCTTTTGCTTTTCCATGTTTACACAGTTGTACACAGCTAAGCGGCAGAAAAAAGCTCTCACCAGCTGGCAGATCACTCTGTGCTCAATCTCACAGATGTGACAGAATCACTGTGGAGCACCAACCCTCCCAAAAAATCTCTGTCATGCTACTGTTTTTTTTTCAGGATGTGGTGATTTGCGCCAGGTGAAGTGCTGGTAATCCTTGATTATGACACACTGTACCAAATAACTGTAACTGTAACTATTGGCTCTTGTGTGTACCCACTCTATACCATGGGCCATAACTGGGCTGATAGCTGTTTTATCTCAAACTGGCATTATTCCAGTGGTTCTTAAACCTTTGCTGGCATGTGTCACGGATATGGAAAGGTTTAATTTTTCCAAAAAGCAAACAAACCCACAGACTTTTTATTCAGGTTAGTTTCACAGTTGGAGAATCCCTGCATTATGTTAATCAGTCCCAGATTATACTGAATTTTATTTTCATTACAACACTAATTATATTGATATATTGCCCAGTTCTGTAACAATGATGATGAATAAATACTGAATAAAATGGCAGAGAAGATGCATGGACATGTGACAAGATAAAAATGAGGAAAAATAACTGTGCTGATAGCCACACTGACAAATTGGATGGGAATAGATAAACATAACAGAACCAGAAAAAGGATTCATAATGAATGACATGGCCTAAAAAGCAGTGTATAAGCATATATGTCAAGGCTGGCTCTCTTTGTGTGTGTGGCTGCCTCAGTCCCAGAGCAGATAGGTGTAGCTGCAGCCCAGTAAAGAGTAGGTAGTATTTCAGTGTCTTGTCTCGATGCTAAGAATAGTCAGCCATGTGTCTGAAGCAGCGACCCACTGAGGAAGCCTCATAGTTCACACATGCTGAATAGCTTTAGCTCACATATATCTCACTGCATTACCCATGGGTAAACAGGATTTTTGTTATATGCATGCACTTTACATTCATATACACATGTGAATGCTCACATTGTGCCTCTTCATGAATTCTATTTTAGCCACAGCCAGATCTCTTTCCATTTCCCTCCTCAAGCCTATATGTAACTCTGCTATTTCTCTTGCACTCTTGGCCCCTGGGGGACAACAGGCTGCTGTGTTGTCAGGCTGCAGAGCCCTCAGAGATGGAAGGGATGACAACATGTGTCCCCTCAGGGATCAACTGGGGACAGACGGAGGAAAAGTATGGCAGAATGGAAGGACAGAAAAAACAGAGAAATAGACAAGACAGTGAACAAAAGAGGAGTTATAGTCTGTAATGTGCTTTAACCCCACAACGTAATACAGTACGCGAGTGAATACACAAAAGTCCTAAACCATCTTCCCTTGCCCCACTTCCCTTTTCCTCAAAGTGATTTATTCTCTGGCTGTCCCTGTGGATATGGAGCACACACCAGCGATATCGTTCACTTTAATGCCATCTCTACTACAATTCCCTGATGAGAAAAGGGACAATGAAACTTTACAGTGTGAAGAGAAAAGAGTTTGTGTCTGCTGTGCTGTTATAAGCCATATTCTATAGGGCCTAAAGGCTCAGTTAAATACACAAAAACAGACAGGACAGGCAGGCACAGTGAGACACTTTTTTCTGCACACAAACTTTCATTCAGAGATACCGACTGTGTCAGTAAACATGTGACAATATACGTGGTCTATCAATTTATCTGTATTACATGTGTTTGTGCGTGATTTGCCTCCAGACTCTAGGCTGGCCGGCCTCTCTCTGGGGCCCATCTGTGTAACCATAGTGATTGAACAGTCTCCATCTCTTTGTGTTAATGTAGTCTTCCCTGTGGGCTGTGTGTGCTTATGTGTATGTGTGTGTGTTAGAGTTTCTGTAATATTCCCATAGGCAACAGCACACAGGTTAGTTGATGCGTTCATTATAAGAGCTCATTAATTTCCCTTAAACTGCCACTGGCTACCACCCACTGTCTGGAGGATATTTGCACTGGTCTGTACTTGTGTTGTTGTAATGTGGTTATTGGTAACTCTGTACCATTTGTCAGGAGTGTGTGTAAAGATGCACAGAGCAGCTGCTAGTTAAACTGAGCCTGAACAAAGTGACATGCAAAAAAAATGCACACAAATAAAGACACGAGTGTGGTTTGTAATGGAGGCATGGTTCAAATGTGCGTGTGTCCATGTTCATGCTAGATAAGGGTGTGAAATAATTATCAGTAATTACCATTTTTTAGTGAGAACTTTCCTAATAACAGTAGCAAAGAAGAAAAATAGGTTATATTTAGACAGGCAGAGAGAAACTGTATATACTGCATCGGTGTGTATTTGCGTGTCATCAACTTTTGCCCTGTCTGCCAGCAAAGCCTCAGTCTTAGTGTTGTTCCAGCCTGACTCTCCTTTGCAGCATAACTATCTGACTGCAGCACTGTAAGAATTCAGCACCAAGTATTTCTTCTGTGTTACAATATCAGCAGGATGCTGCCGTGGTATGAAAGTCGATGTTGTTAAACTGTGGCAACAGATGAGAGGTCAAAATGAAGGGTGAAAAGAGAAGGAAGAAGAACAGAAGAATGCGTGTGCCGTGCTAATGAACAGGTCCATTTTTGCTACCTGATCGCTGTCTTACACACTAAAGATGAGAGATGTTACTCTTGGTAACCCACCTTCAGTCTACTACTTACCTATAGTTCTGAAAAGCTATTTCACCTTCAGAGCATCTTCAGAGCCTTCAACTAATAAAGAATAAGTTTTGAGTTTCCACGTTGCTGCTCATCTCTTTGGACTGCTAACTCAAACTAGTCATTCTCAACCCCGACTCCCACATTTCATTTTGTATGTAGCTTACTTTTTCACAAACTTTTTCTTAAAGGTTCCTCCTCCTCAGAGTCCTGTATTGGGAAAGTGATGGACAGATCTTTCATCCTCTTGGTACTAACCCAGCACATCGATACGCTAGCAATGCCAGGGTGGTCAGGCAAAACTCAATCTGCTGAACTCTTTCTCATTTACATCAAATTACACAAGCTTAGGAATGTTTGTGCCAGTACGTACTGAATTTTTACATATGACACAGTGCACAAGACAACATTATGCCTCTCATGCACAAATACACAAAGAAGTATAAAAAGTGTATTAATGTATTTTGATAAGTTTCTTTGAGAAGGTGCAAAACAAGCACCTAGATCTGAGATACACCATAACTCCGTATGCCTTCAGTCAGCAACTAATTTGAGATTCAGAGACTGAGATGGCTCTAGAGAGAGCAAGAAAGAGATCAAGATCAAGACAATAAAAAGGGAGACAACGGGGATATGAAAAGGAAAGAAAATATAGAGAAAACATAGCATTTATCATCCGTAGTGTGAAAGGTGACAAGATCCCTCCTAAAAGTCTGTTCAACTGACTCACTGACTCACATGAGGCCCTGCAAAAAAAAAAAAGAAAAAGAAAAAAAACTGTCTGGAGACACTGCCTGACAAATCAGTCATCCTTGGACTACCGGGATGGGACTTCGGTGGCATAAGGACAGGAGAGGTGGCCAGCAAACTGCCTGACATATCAATCATCTGAGTCCTATGGGACACAAGCTATATGAGACGACACAGGTGGCTGAAAGTCACATGCTGGCAGGTTCAGTAACCACAGAGAGGTCGCCAGAAATTTCCTCATCCTTTTGTCGAATGTGGAATAAAAAGCGGAACACTTTATGTTTGCACACAAACTCACAGAGAGCAATATCCAAGACACATAAAACTGAGACAGATTGGCAAAATTCACCCCTCTATTCATCCATTAAGTTTCAAGAAAAACACTCAAAGACATATGTAGAGACAAACAAATGTAAGTTGGTCCACATACGCATGCAGGCAGGCGGCCATACGCTTCTGGGTTCTTTGAATACATTGGACCCCAGGGAAATTAAACAATATCAGTAATCTCTCTTCATGTTCCCATGAAACTCCTAAGACTCAATGTAAAAACTTTAATATGGCTGCACAATTACAAGTGCAGAAAAAAGAGGCCAGGAAGAAGGAGAGGCCAACACTAAGAAAGCAACTATTAATGGATGGATGTATACTGCATGAATATGTATTGAATAAACAGATGGGCTGGCTGCAGTGTCAGAGGGTGGACACCATGACTTGACGATGAGCAGCACATATTTAAATGAATATGAATTTGCATACCACTGACACATCTAGACCAGTGTATTAGTGTGTCTGTCTCAAGCTCAAAGTAGAGCATATGTTTCTAAAAGCTGAGGAGATAAAAGGAATCACAACTGTTTCCCCTCGCTTCTTCCCGGACTTTCTCTTCTGTTCTTGACATGGGTCACAAACTTTCTACTACCCAGCAGCTGGGTGCTGTGGGATTTTGTGGCATGGTAGTTAGTTTTTTTTCCTTGAAGGTTTCTGGGGAGGTACTTGCCCAGAAATAAAACAGATGAAATGCAGTAAATGAAAGAGCGAGACTCAATATCAGATTTTTAGGTGCACCTGTTCAAATTATCTTCTTCTTGTAAATGTGCGGGTTCATTAATTTATCCGAATCATTCTCTTTTTAATGTGGAAAATGGAGGGAGGGATATGAGGGATTGTAGCTCAGTAATGGTGCCCCATCCTCTACCCACAAGGGGTTCAGCTAGGCGTGGAGAACCCCACAGTAGTATTGTAGCCTTTTAAAATGGCCATCATACAGAGAGGCATTTAAAAGCAATGAATGCCAATGAGTAAGTACATAATACATTCAGTAAACTGGTAAATGAATGCCATGCATCACGGTGACGGAGTATAATCCATCTGTTGGCTGACTGGAGCTCAGCTGGAGCTCAACATGCTGGCTTCACTGCAGCGAGACTGCGACGTGTCATTGAGTGGAGGACCATTATTTGGTTCGCAATGGAAAGCGATGTGAATGACTGAATGAAGCATGTAAACAATGCTGAATCTCCCCCTCTCCATGTTAATCTGACCATGTTAAATTTCAGTAGTGGTTCTTTTTGTTGATATTGTATGAACTACTTCCTTTCATAACCATGCTGACTGTCTGCTTTTTTCTGGATGGGGATCAGGTCACAGGTCTTTAAAGAAGTGGGTCAGTTGGCAAAATAAAAAAAAGTATTTTAATATAATTATATTAAACAGGGGGCTGAAATGCAAATAAGGCTGTCTAAAAAGATTATATTGGTTAACAAACTACAGCATAATAAAGAGATGCATTAGGGTAAGTCTTTGGTTCAGCTTACGAAAACTTTTGTTTTCTTTATTTTGTTGGTAGTGCATCCAACAGACTGAAATGACAAGGAGGAACCTTCTTAGCTAATAAAGAAGGTTTGTTTTCTTTATTTTCCAAGAAGTTTGCTCCTTCTTGGAAAATAAAAGGAACAAACTTCTTGGAAAGGTTGCTTTTTGGAACCTTTGTGTGGAAAGCCTGCACACTAGGTGCAGGAGTGTCTCTATAGGCACAATACAGAATTTGACTTGACTAATCTGTTTATTTACTGATCTTTTAAGTCAAATTAATCCTAGCAGGTGATGGCTTTAACTAAATTAATTGTACTCACTGTCTATGATCAACAAAGAATGTTCCATATGTGCTTTAACAGGGAAGCATCAATGAAAGTCAGTGAGGGACAGGATGTGAGAAGCAGAGAGGGACAATGATAAGTGTGGTTCAGCTGCATTAATAGTTCTGCCCTGGCTGGCCATCTCCTCCCGCCATGCCAAACCTCAATGATTTATGGGTTATTTGGAGAAAGCTGGGCTACTGAATGTACACAATCCCTTACACACACACACACACACACACACACACACACACACACACTTGCCATGGGGGACTCGAATGTAAATTGCCTCCTCACATGCCCTCCTCTCTATTTCGCACACACGCCCCTTGAACAGCCCTTTGGGCAGATGCAGATAAGGCCTGATAGAGAAGAAGCATCTGATAGTGTACTGTGGCATCCATCTGGCTGGCTACGGTAATAGCTTATAACTGTCTTCTGTCTGCCGACCCTGCCCTTGTAAAAACCACGCTGTGGACCCACCAGTGTTTACTGCACAAAGACTTCAAAGTGTGTTGGCTGAGATCACAACAGACAGAGAGATAAACTGTCTCTTTCCTTTGCGCCTCACCTCAAAGCTTATGCAATCCCTTCCTCTCCTCATCTCCCCCATTTTCTTTCCTGTCCTTCTATTCTCTTCTCCTCAGAAGTCTGCCTCTTTCTGGCAGAGTTAAAGCCAAAGCAATAAATAAGGCATATTATGGCCTTTTAACGTGATGAATAATGTAAAACAATAAAAAGTTAATATATAACTACTTTACCCTCATTCTGCCATGCCCAAGTGTATTGTAAGTATATTGTAGGTGTGTGCACCTGTGTGTGCATGGCGGTGTGTGTGCGTGTGTGTCTGTCTCCTACGCTCTCATGAATGTGTCAGTGTTGGAAATGCCTGTCTGAGTGTTTGCTGAAGGAGCTGCTGATGTAGATGTGAGCTCGTTTTTTTTTTTTTTTTTTACAGGGGCCT
>VVHJ01004825.1:11139-21173 GCA_015107715.1 Tylochromis polylepis | reverse complement strand
GTTCTCATGACAACAAGATGCAGAATGAGGTAAATGTGGACGAGTTGACACCAACAATTCCAGGACAAAAGGCAACCCCAGTTATGATTCGTTAACACAGGCAAGGGGCTAAAAACAAGACACAGCTGACATATATTTAATGGGAACACAAGTTGAACAATAGGGGGAGAGTTGGATGTTTTGTTTTATACATTTCATATTAAAGCGACGTCAGCAAAAGAAAGAAATTTGTCATTTAATTAAGGAAAGCTTCATGCCATTTTTCTTCTTCAAACATGTCTGACCTTAATTGCCATTAGTGCATTAATAAACCACATGGTCTCCTGAGTTCAGCATTCTATTAAGCTAAAAAGTGAGTGGTGCTTAGTAAACATATTAAATGTACATTAACACTAGGACTGAGACAGATGGGTGTGAGCGTAAACCATGATTAACAGTTTTTAAACGCGTGTGCGCACACACACACACGCGTGTGCATCGCTGCCCAGCAGGGAGAAGTGTTGAGCCTCAAAACCCAGCATGTGGCCTTCGGTGAGTGACTTATCTCTGCATAGCTGATCAATAATTAACCATGGGACATGCTCTAATGAGGATGATACTGCACCGTTAGTAAGATAACACCTCAGCGCGAGGTACTGGACCACTACGATTTATTTAGATCCTCTCATCACCCTATTAGTAACTGTCAGTTGGTTGATTAGCATATTTCACTTTATTGACTTGCTGAGTTGAACAACTGTCACTCTGTGTCTGCCATTATCCTTTTTGCACTTCAGAGCAAAGGAATTTCTGCATTCGAGCCTTTTTTTATGTTTGACATGCTTTTTCTATTCTGACTTTCTTACTTGATGCAACCAGCTGTAACAGTTCTAGCAACCCTCCGCTTTAGCACATCAATACATCTTCTGATGCTGTATGACACATGTGGTAAGGACCATTTCTGAGACCATCCATTAGAGGGAGGATGGGCCCATCCCCAATACTTGTCTCTGCCGCCTCCCCCCACCAAGCACGTTGAGCAGACGGGTTTTAATAGGGCCCATTAATCAGCGGAGTCACCCAGAAAAGGCCAGACTGTAATTCAGCATCTTTGGCAATAAGAAAAGTGCTACCATGCATCATCACATTTGAACACAGACATGACTGGACAGCTCAGGACACCCTTGAACAATAAAGTTTTATATAAAATTTGGTGTATTTTGGGTCTCTTACGGGATTGCCAAAGTCAGACAAGCCTAGCAGTGAAAAGTGATTAATGCCTGGTGCGGCGGTGACGTTCACAATGGCTAGCACGAGGCAGGTGCTGATAACTGCTTAAGACTACTCTGTGTCTTTCAGTAGCAGTTCTTAGACGAGCACAAATAAAGTTCACTTATCTATAAATACCGTGACATTATGGAGTAATATTTGTAGCAGGAGTGAGACCTCTAACACAGAAATACGAGACAAATACACATACGCAAACCAAAAGAGTTCATCTTGAGTGAAAATAATCTTCGTCTGACTTGCAGCAAAGCCAGGACCTCTGTTTTCTGAAGATACCTCAGGCTTTACCAGTGCCATCTGCTACACCAATACCTTCTCACAGTAGAGCTGACTAAGGGCCAGTTGGCAACAAATCTGAGCAGAGCAAGACTCAAGAGATAACTGGCAAGAGAAAAACGCAGAAACTCAAGGTGGCCAAGTTTGAGCAAACATTAAATCTGTTCCCCTTGAAAGACAAAGGCCTTCTTTTTAAGGAATCTCTTAACTTAGACATGCAGGTGCACCGGTTCGATTTCCAAAGACCTGTCCTTCTAGGCATTCTGCTATTTCCAGTTTATAATATCTGCCAATGGTCATACTTTGCCTGTGAAAGCCACGATTAGATTATCATTATGAGTTTGCTTCCTACACAAGGCTCAGGCAGGACACACAAAGGCATCAATTGTAGAAAAGGCGATTGAGTTTCTATATCTTATTTCAAGTCTCCACGCAAAAGCATCATTTAATTAAGTTGTTAAAATGAAAGGAAGGAACAGAAAAAAAAAATTAATTTGGGGACCATTACTCACAACCAAATATTATTAGTGGAATGCAATCTACATATGCCTCCATATCATACGTAAACAACAACAATAGAACCTGTCAGGCAGTTCAATCCCCAGAGGAGATGATTCTAAAGACAGACGGTTAGGGCATCAATAATTAAAACAGATGTAATTCCCATTAGCCATCGGAGCAAACCCATAAATAGTTAATGTAGTCCTTGTGTCCCTCCCCCCTCCCCCACTTCTCCTCTGATTCCCTCTCTCCTCATAGCTCCGTTCCTCCTCTCATCTTTCATCTAAAGCCTTTTCCTCTCCCCCTGTTCTGCTGCTCATGGCTTCTCCTCTACAAGCCCCCCAACTTCATAGAACACAAACACATACTAACATACTCATTATAATGGTCCCACTGGGGAGGTTTGATAGGATGAATAAGGAGAGAGGGCAAGGAGGGGACCTGGAGGGAATGGTGGACAATTTATGACCCAGCATCATGGGACTTGTTAACTTGAGTGTGAGGCTCTTATGTCTGCTTACATTTCAGCCTGCCGACATTGAAAAAAACAAAAACAAAAACCAGGCACTTTCAAGCTGAAAATTACAGGGAAATTTTACATATACGACAATGCACGGCTTTACTGTTGAAAAGTTGATCGGCCAAATGGGAATAAAAGACTTGAGAAGAAAAAAAATGGAAGGAAAAAAATGCTTTAAGTTTAGCAGCAAAGGAGTTTCTGTACTTCGGCCTGATGAATAATATAGGCAGGATGTAGAGTGGGAGGCTGAAATTGAAACAGCCGTCTACTGATGTCGCCCCATCCGTCACCAGACGCCCCTCATTAATCCACACTCTCCCCCAACATCCAACCTCTCTATCCATCCTCCCTGCTGCTGGCATGTTTCCCCTGTTGAAAGAACCGCCTGTGAAACTGCAACGCTATCGAAGCGCCAGCTGAGAAGCCACTGTCCATCCATCTCCTCGATGACAGAGGGCCTAATGCGCTGGTTTTACAGCAGGCAGAGACAGGCCTTAGGCAATGCCAACTAAAGAGGAGGCCAAAGAGGTTTGCAGACGGGACAAGAAACTCTCTCTCTCAAAAAAAAAAAAGAAACAAAGAAAAAATTGCCACGAGCACAACGCACAAATTAGCATGACAGCTATTTGAAATTTCAATAAAGGTACTTTATCTTCTAGCAAGAGCAGAGTGGACTCTAAAAAAGCCAGGCTGACAGCAATTCCCTATATTGTCATTTATAACAGTATGAAACAGCCATATTCGCATAATGAAGTCCTGTCAGGGTTTCTTGACAGGCACTTTACTGGTGACATGCGACCTGCTGTTAAAGCTGTTTGCAGGCACTACAATATCTAAGTGAAAAAGCTCAGATTTAATTTGCCTGACCTACAAAGCCAACAGCAAGAGAACGCCAATCTACGCTGTTAATCAGCCTAACATCACAGGGTTCCTTGACATTTGGCTGAGACGAGGTCCTCTGAATTAAAATCTGCTCTCCAGCTGCTTGTGTGCGATGTTTGCATAATAAAAGCACTCCATGGATAACTGCAGTTATCAAAACATATAGGAAATGCTGCAGGGTTGAATTAGCGGCGCTGTGGCTGAGTGGGACCGCTGACAAGTAGAGACGAGGCATGCTGTCAGCAGCTGATAAGTAAAACTATTGCATGTTATTTTTCCCTTGTTTTCTTCGAATTTTAACTAATAAAAACATTTCTTTGTAACCCAAAGAAACACACATCCAGACAACTTCCACCTGCACGTGAACCCAGACGACTACAGTCTGAGTGTGTAATCTATCACATGAATTAAAGTACTTACATTCTGTGATGAAGGCAAATACATTGCAGTTTAGAGGCTACACTTCAGCTAACCCGTACACATTTTATTTGGTACACCTGTTAAGCTTCTTGTTAATGTGAGTATCTAATCAGCCAATCACATTGCAGCAACTCCATGTACTTAGGCTTACAGACATGGTCCAGACAACCTACTGAAGTTTAAGCTGAGCATCAGAATTGAGGGGAAAGGTGATTCAAGTGACTGAGTATTTCAAAGATTATTATTGTTGAATTAATGTAATGTTTAGACAGCTGATGTTAGTCATGAAAATAACAACCTGCGGATCAGTGTGTTAATAAATTTAGTTTTAATTCATTTTAATCCATTGACCTCAATTTCAGCTGCCTCCTGCAATAATTTGGCAGTTTCTCTAAACAAAAAGATGAGAATGTTTTCAGTGACCTCAGATTGTTGAGATATCGTATGTGAGACACAGTATGCTCAAAACACACAAAACAAGGGAACTGCCTTAAATACTATGAGAGGATTTTCCAGGGTTAAATTAAAGTGAGGGTTATAAACCTCATTGTGCTCCAAGCGCAACCTAAACCATCTTGAACGTCAGCTTATTTGGCACCACCACTCTTCCGCTTTTGCCACCAGAATCTATATCCCGGTCTCTAGGGCCAACATTTCTCCCGCTGGAGGGGAGTTGGCAACTCTAAGCACCACAGAAAGTCATTCATCATCTCTCAAAGGAGTGAGCACTACATCAATCTGTCTGTCAGCAGCCTTCCAGACCAATAGGCCCTCTGACTCTGTACATTCCACACCAGATCTCAACACTTCAGATTTAACTCTGCGTATGGCTATGTTCATTATATGGAGCTATGAAATATAGACATGGGGATAACTAGCAATCCCTCAGTTCTACTAGCCAAAAAGAACCAAAAAAGAATAATCAGTACACTATGACACTAATTTCCCTCTTGATAGAGTTCTTGTATTCAGTGTGGGGGTTTGTAATGCATTTTTCGTTTCTGAGAAATTGGAACACTGACTTTGCTGCGCTGCTATATTTTATTCATTTAAATAATAACTGAGATGGCTTCATTTTACTATACTCTGACATTCTATTTAGATTGGATGAGAAATCACATCAAGACACTCCATCAAAAAGGAATGGCATACAGGCCAAAGAGAGTGCTGATCTTCATGTTTTGTGATATTAGTTTCTGTTCTGTAATTTAGTATAGAAATTACACAGGAGAACTTTGATAAATCAGTAGAAGCAGGGGAGAAAGTCTGTGGACTGGCTGTTCTTGGGTAACATTTCCATGTAAGAATGCAGACATCTCAGGGTTAGAAGCATCAACGTTGTTCTGCTTAAAGTTGTCTGAATTTTGCCAACTCAGCATCTTTCTCTGATTAGGAATGTAATGGATTTGTATCTCATCTTACAGCAACACAGAAATTCACCCAAATACGCTCTTTGGTTTAGTGAAGAGAGGTATGAAAGATTCTTAGATTAGAGAGGACTGAAGACACAAACACATTTGTGGTCAGTGAGGCTTCAGGCTTGACACAGCTTTCCTGTCTGTTTAATAGACACAGAGTGAACGGTTCTGAACATGATGGCATGCAAGATAACCCTTTAGGAGGTGTAGAAAGCCTGCTTGGTGTGAAAGAGGACCCAATAAGAACCAGATCCTGCGTCATTATATCAATGGTAATATCTTGGTGCTACACCAAACTTTGCAGATGCATGTATGTTGTAGACTACTTTTGTCCATGTTCAGGCTGCTGTTGGTCTTTCATTTTTCTCCTGCTACAGAAAATGACAGAGGTTATCTGGTACAAAGAATTTCTTTATGAACTAAAACCAAACCAAAAGGTTCTTTGATCTTTTTTGTTCTTTACACCTCCTCTCCATGGTACACTCTGTTCTGGTCATTCCCCTTCCTGTTCAAGCCAACCTTAGAAATGGTTAACATTTGACCTTTGCATAGCATTTAGCACACAGGCTAGGTGCTGGTGCTTGCTGAGGATTGTTCACAAGCACGCCGCTTGTGGATTTCTCATAATCCTTCACTTCCACAGGTAGGGAACTGTGCAGAAACAAACACCAGATGAATGTTTGCCTTTATCTTATTATAGTGCATGGGGCTTTTCAAGGACATGCCACCAATCTCATAGACCAATCACATTTTAATGATGTAAGTACCACAATTAAATTTTATAACTGTTGCTGAATTAATTGATGCATTAATGCACTTAATGCTGCAGTCACACTAGGGAAAACAGTGGTGGGCAGCTGCAGCACGGCCAAACCTGCAATGAACCTTGTGCAATAAATTTAGAATCATGAAACTGTTACTTTAAAGAAAAGAGAAAAAAAAAAGAAAAGGAAAAGACTGTAACCATGTCTGTGATGACTTGCAGTCAGTTGCCTGAATTCCGACATGCTGCATTCAGTCAATTATGTGCAAACCTTCGCATGGTTTAGTTAGTCCAAGGCAGATGGCAATTGTTTGGTGAGAGGTTGCCTCCTACCAGGTGACCCATGCAACTGCCTTGTGATTGAAGGTGAGCAGCACCCTAAATCTCTGGACTACTAGTTAGTTGGGGCAACTACTCGCTATCCTGTCATCACATGTGAAAAAAAATTTCTACCACCAATTTAACCTAAGTTGCTGCCCTATTTTTACTCTGCTACCAGAAATGACGTCATAGTGTAAAGGATTGCTATAAACTCTTTTCTGCATTTCAGTTTTCAGCATTAAGTATTCAGGTCTGAATGACACAGACAATAAATAAATGCAAAACAGCACGGTACACAATGGTGACTAAGCCAGGAAGTGAGTGTGTATGTATGCCACCTCTGTGTTCCATTCACAACTCCTCGTAAAGCCTAGCGGTCATGGAATATGACTTCGAAGCTATAGCTGCATGCCAGCACTCAGATCAGTGACAGCTTTGAATTCAAATGATCATATTAAGGAACGGGCAGCTGCCGACGTCAACTCTTCTAGCAGTGTTACACTTTCTTTCACTTTTTCATTCCCTCGCTCCAGCCATCTGACAGGGTGACACTGACAGCCGCAGCCCTCCAGCAACAGATGATTTGTGCAGCAACTTGATTTGGCCCTGCACTCCCTCCAGTCATCTTTTGACAGCCCTCGACAGAGCTCTGAGAGCTTTAAGTTTCTGAGGTGATGATAAGCCACAGGTTTATCACATTTGTGCACTCTGAAGATGGAGGAGGCAAAAATGTGGCTTTTACAGGGATTAGCCATAATGACTCCTCCCCAAAACCCAAATTAACACACAAATGGTTGCAGACGTGCACAAGTGTAGAGTATATGCAAAACTGTCTACTCTTGATGCGAAATCCCTGAAACTGTCCATTTTCTTACTCTACCACCCATTCCCATCAAAAGCTTCTGTATTTTTTTTCCATGATTAGCCAAGGTAATAGGTCACGAAATGCTATACTATCAAAGGGTGAGTTTTGTTCCCTACCGAGTTCTGCGCCCCCCCCTCCCTTTTTTTTGTAGTGAAAAAAAAAAAAAAAAATGCAGTAGGCAGGACATAACATGGGGCTAATCCAATGGGATACTCCCAACAATAAAAATACCTTACTGGCAGTGGCTGATGGAATGACCCATTTTAATTGTGCGTGCACTAATCTATCCCACAGCAAAAAGTGCTGCAGTTATACCCAACACTTTCTGCAGCTTAGTGGTGCATTGTGTGGGAGTGTGAGGTCTGGAGGATCAGCAATATTGTTTTTGTGGGTCTCAGCAGGGCTCACAGAGATGTTTCCATCCTAAGGGCTGCGCTAAATTTAATCCCGTATCAGGAACTGTGCGATGGGTGGTCGTGCATGTGTCTGATCATTTAAATCTTTGATAATTATGTTAGAGTAAGAGAACACACACTCTGATTTATAACAACTGATTTAAATCTGGTTGTCCTGGTCTGCCTAAAAATATCCTTTGTTGCACGCAGGCACCGTAAAGATCGAGGTTAAGCCAGGACATGCCATTAGCCTGTCGAGCTGAAAAGGCAGTCAAGCAACAGCATTAAACACATTAACTAGCTAATAACAGACTCTTCTGTTCAGGTTTGAAATATACTGCTTCAATAAAATGTTGGACGAAGCTTTTTCTTTCTGAGAAATGGAAACCAGTGAATCCGGAGAATGATTGTACCCGTTATTCATACCTCATGTATTCAGTCATGAGGATGATATACACTGTAAATGAGTGGAGGAGTGACTCAGTTCATGTAGAACCTTGAAAGAATGATGGGCTACAGCTCACTATTAAAGATGTTTTGTTACTCAAGGTGTAAGACATCATCACCCCACTATGTAAACCAGGGCTGTGGCATTTGCCATGACATCCATTCAATCAGAGTCACTGCTGCTAGGCAAAATGGACAGTAAGGGTTTTACTGCATATTCCTCATTGTATAATACAGTAGTTGATCTTATAAATGATCTTCTCTTCTTATAAAGCGCAAATAAGACTTTTGGCCTTTTTTGTTCATAAAAATCTCAGTCTATACGCAAGGTTGCCGAAGGTTGGTACTGACATTTGGAACTTCCCATCTATCTTGCAAAAGGTCAAGAATTGTCACAGGTTCTGTAATGAGTCGTGTGCAGAATGGATCAAAGTTCACAGCAGAAAGGTCAACTGGCAGGGCACGTTTGCCCCTAGGGTCTTTGCTCCAAGTCAATCATCAATAATTTAAATGACCTGTTACTTTAGTTATTGAGGAGCACTTAAGCACACCCAGTTATTAGCACACAGGGAAAATACCCTTTTTAATTTTCAAATTTGTCATTTTTAAAACCTCTGTGATAAATAAAATACATGCTATTAGAGAAAATATGCATGTCACAGAAATCTAGTATGAAGGCCTTTCATGCTAAAGACAGAAGAAGCCTGGTATTTAAAATGTGTAACATTTGATTTAACCTAGTTCAGTGAGACTCATCCAGGGGCTTATTTCTACCCCCTGGCATCCTGGCTTTCCCCTGAATCAATTTAAATGCCTGGCAAGAGCCTTCACTCACTGACATGTTAATCACGCTTGTCATAACAAACACACTTTGTGGTCAGCATTGGCAAAGGCTGTGAGCAAAATGAGAAGGCCACCCTGTAAAGCTGCCCTAAGTTAGAGAATGTCAAAAATGGAACTCAGAGCATGTGATGACTCAAAGAGTATGTGAAGGAATTAATATGTATAAATATGGTAATACTATATAATGACTCATAAGCAGCATATCAACATAAATTAAATTCTTTTGGGCTTGCTGTTACCATTAATGCAAACAGGAATGAGGAGAGGAAGAAATGTTAGATATCTGAAGTGCTTGCAATATGGACTTTTTTGTCATTATAATAACAGAAAATTATTCTACTGAACATTTATTTTACTTTATTGTAGACCTAAATACATCGAGAGGTCATAGGAAGAAGTTCTCCACTATGTGTCCACAACAGAAAAAGTGGTAGAGATTTTGGGCATGTGTGTATTTAGGAGCACCACCCTGTGCCACATGGAGGTAGATAAACAGCATTTTTGGCAAAACCTGTGTAATCCAATACAACCCAGCAACCATGAAGCAAACAGTGGCTTTGTAAAGTTGATATAATTCTTAAATATTTGTAGAGGATGCGTTATCCGAGTGCTGATTATTTTTTTAAGATTATGATCTCAGCATCTTAGTGTAACACGAACAGTGTTACATGAATACTGCATAATTTTTGACTTTGTCATTTTGAAAATGAACAGACAATGCCAAAAACCTGTACGCTGAAAATAATAACTATAGTCACATTTCATACAAATATCAGGTTAGACACTACATAAAATTTCTTTCAAAATGCACACACACACACACATCAAATGTGAGAGTTAATAATCTCTCTGATATCTTTTCGACAATAAGCCAGCTAACAAGCAGCCCCCCTGATATCCTGCTTAGCTGCTGCTGAGCCAGGATCCGTGTTGCTCTACATCCTGTGTTAGAGATAAGAGATAAAGAGCGGTCCAGGCCAGTGCCACCAGTACAGGCTGATAAGCACGGCTACAGGCTTGGTGGTCTGCTGGCACATCACTGTCCACACCAGACCTCTGTAACAGATAAGACCTTACATCCTTACAAGACCTTCACATGAAACAGATGGAAGTAATG
>VVHJ01004822.1:0-10268 GCA_015107715.1 Tylochromis polylepis | reverse complement strand
AGTGTAAAAGCGAAGCTCTCAATTTACCGGTCGATCTACGTCCCCACCCTCACCTATGGTCATGAGCTGTGGGTAGTGACCGAAAGAACGAGATCGCGGATACAAGCGGCAGAAATGGGCTTCCTCTGAAGGGTGGCTGGCGTCTCCCTTAGAGATAGGGTGAGAAGTTCAGCCATCCGGGAGGGGCTCAGAGTAGAGCCGCTGCTCCTCCACATCGAAAGGAGCCAGTTGAGGTGGTTCAGGCATCTGACCAGGATGCCTCCTGGGCGCCTCCTGGGTGAGGTGTTCTGGGCATGTCCCACCGGGAGGAGGCCCCGGGGCAGACCCAGGACACGCTGGAGAGATTATATCTCTTGGCTGGCCTGGGAACGCCTCGGTGTTCCCCCGGACAAGCTGGAGGAGGTGGCTGGGGAGAGGGAGGTCTGGGCTTCTCTGCTTAGGCTGCTGCCCCCGCGACCCGGCCCCGAATAAGTGGAAGAAGATGGATGGATGGATGGATGGATGGATAAAGTTTTATATTTACTGTTTATTTTGAAAGTATTACAAATCAAAGAAGAACATGTGTGGCATTTTTGGAGTTTATGAGTCTTATGTTTTGTTTAGCAAGATCGTCTCATAAAAAGTGATGCAAAAAGTGGTGAAAGTCCTCCACATGCCAACAAACTTGTTATTTGGCCACTCTTTATCAGTGGGACTGTATTTACTTACATATTTTATGATTTTAAACAATATGAGATGTCTCGACTCGTGTCAGCCCCAAACTTACTTTCAGACAACTAACCCAAAACTGACAAAAAAACAAAAAAAACTGCTCCTTGTGGTACTCTGTTGCCAAATGATCCCAAAGTTATGTTTCTGTATTTGTTCCATCACATCAACACAAATCAGCCAACCTATGTATCACACTGGCTCTAAATGATGGGACACATTTGTTTGCTGCGACACCGTTTTTATACTAATAAGCATTCGAGCAGATTCATTTTTTATAAACTCCACCCCAAGGATGAGTTCAATTAAAGGACAAAAATAACTTGAGAAGAATAAAAAGATACCAGATTGCAGAAGTTCTTTTTCCTCTCTTTGTTTATCATTGCTGTCCCGCTCTGCCCCCCTCTCCCTCCCTGCAGCTCATATCCATGTTTATAAAGAGCTGCTCTCCATTATCCTAATTGAAAAATGAGAGTAAAGTGCCACTTTATTCACAATACATGGCCATAACCTGTCTATTCATCTCATTCACGACAGTTCACCCAGGGGCAGCAACGACAAATCACTATTACTCCAAAGCGATGACAAAGTAAATAATAAAAACTGTTTATATGTTTCTGCCTTACATATATTACATCTGTATTTATGCTTTTTTAATCATTTACAGTTTATAATATTTTACAGTTTGCTGAGAAGCAGACAACACACAGGTACATATAGTTTGATGCAGCTACACTGGCTTCTGCTTTACTTCAGAGTGCAATTTAAGATTCTTTTGCTGACTAGCGCTTCACGGACAGGCGCCAGGTTATATCAGAGGGCTTCTGCACCAATATATCCCCGGCAGGTCCCTGAGGTCCTGTGACCAGGGCCTGCTGATGGTGCCCTATACTAAGCTGAAAACAAAAGGAGGCTCTGTCTTCTGTTCAGTGGCCCCCAGACTCTGGAGCTCTCTTCCTTTCAATTTGAGATCGGTGGACTCTGTTCTGTGTTAGAGGCCAGTTAAAAACATATCTCTTTAAATCCGCTTTCTATTAATTTCTCTTGTTTTTATCCGTTGTTGGCTCTTGTGAAGCACTTTGTGATTTTATATCTTGAAAGGTGCTACATAAATAAAGTTTTACTTACTTATACGCACGAAAAGGCTTCCAGAGAACATAGGTAGAGCAACGAAAACACACACGCAACACAAGTACGCACAAAGTGATGATTCATCTGATGAATTATTTGTATGACTGGCCTCTCAATACACACACAAGCTTCCCAGAACCACTAGAATTGTTCATAGTATTAACTGGGAGCATATTCTGACTCACACAGTACATGGTCTACATCTATGTCCAAAGACGCTCATGAAATGAGCTTCTGCAGCTCTAGGAAAAGTCAGTAATGCAGAAAAATACATAGCAGGGACATTATAATCACAAACCACTCTCATTCTGTGATGCCGCCAGTTATTAGTGGAAAATAAATTACAAGTACGGCATAACAGCCAGCACAGCGGACCCAACTGATGGGAGAAAAACAACAGCCAACTGAGGTGACAGACAGCAGCTCTGCATTCTTAAACCCGTATGTTCATGATAACAAGAAAAAGCCCAGTGATCTGTGTTTAGCTTCATCAGGCAGTTAGTTTTAATAGATGGTTAATTTCACTGTTAGTCACTGTTTTCTTTATTCACACAGGAATGATTTCACCAACACAAAACAAGCTTTCACGGCTCTAATTGTCGAGTCTGACTGTTCCTTCCTGATGAATCAATTCCTTTCTACACGTGCAGCCTTAGCTGAGAAGTTGAGCAGGTGCTGCAAAGCTGAATGGAGCAGCACGGGTTTAACGCTGACCTGAGACAAAGCCCCAAAACGTAATTAATTCCTTTGTACAACAAACATAATTTTCAGTTTAACATCATTTATATCGCCTGAAGTCTCAGGAGACGCTCGAAGGCTGGTCCACTGCCAAAGACTTCAGCTTGTCTATTGATGTGAGATGAAGTCAGTGACTTGAATGCCAACTGGAAAAAGTGATGAGTAAAACCTGAGCCGTTGACATCTGGTAGGCACCAATCACCCACAACATTAAAACTACCTGTCTCATACTGTGTAGGCTTTGACCCATCAGGGCACAGATGCAGGCAAGCGATGGGTGTGAGGAGGTATTTAGTGTTTGATACTCTGACAGTGCCTTTGCAGGTTGAGCTTGTAAGCATGCTACAGATGTGGATGGCTGGATCGACAATCTGTAAACCGGGAATGGGCACTTCGAGTGAAAATACTATTCAAATTTCTTCAAAGACAGAATCCCAGTCAAACTGCTCTCAGACGACTGTGCGTAGCTATGGCAGACGATGCTGGCTTTACCTGGCGTACCTGTAGTTTTACTATGGAATTCTTTTTTTTTGTTTGTTTGGGGGTTTTTTAAGCGTTCCAGACAAGACTTTTTGATGGTTATCATCAACTTTGACTTTGCATGCTTCTCCTGTTTGCACAGTAGGATTTAATCTTAGAGACCTATACATGCTTTTCCACTCCAATATCTAGTAGTTAGTAGTCAAGACAATGCTCCACAATGGGTGGACGTTGCATTATCTTTCATTTTTTGCATGGTCTAAGTTTTTGGTTCTTGGCTAATCAGCCCAAATATTAGCTGAACCAGTTACCCACAAAAACATTTTTTCCCCTCTGGCTTATTATTATTATTATTATTATTATTATTATTAATACTGACAATTGAATCTTCAGTTTGTTTTTGTGCTATTTGCAAAAAATATGAATGCCAGATGAAATCAAGTCTGCACAAAGCAACACACGGTTGGTTCATTTGTACTCCATTAAAGGAAAGAATGCACCTGAGCAGATTCTCTGTATTTCATTCTGCCATATGTTGGTTGAACGTTTGTGAGAACAAGAAGCTGCTGGGAGACCACTGAGTGCCATTTTGGAAGGACTGGCTGCTACTCTGTGAGCAGAATGGCAGATCAACTGTTACAGCGCCAGGAGGAGTCAGAGCAGCTCTTTCCAAGTCATGCAGCACCCTGCAGAGTGAAACACAAAGGACCACCATCCAGTGTGTGTGTGTGTGTGTGTGTGTGTGTGTGTGCGCGCGCGCGCGTACATCTGTGTGTGTATAAGGAGGGAGTGAGGGAAATGCCTCTATATCTGCATGTGTGCATCTTTTGTGGCCGAGTCTGTGTCAGCATATTTAATCTGCAAGTCATTTTGAAGGGTTTTGCAGGGACTGACACAGTGGGCCATAAACAGCTGCAGGACTATATTAACTCCATGTTTGCTTTGCATGCAAAAGGGTTACAGAGACGGAGCTCACAGTATCGTTAAAAATACTTTTGAAGAGGCATGACTCTCAGAAGGCCACGTCTGAGCATCGACAAAACCACAGAGTTGCTTTTCTGAGGCAAAATTCTGAATCTGGATGCATTTGCTAGAGTGTACAGCAGAAAAATCTTCTTACAGTGTAGCCACCTGAGCAATCACCAGGCAAAAAGATAGGCAAGACAATGTGTGTACATTATTGCATAAACTGACAGGTTTAGGACTGAAAACGCACCAAGCAAGGATGCTTTTGTCCTTCGATCTAATAATAAAATCCACTGATGCAGATGATAATTAAAGGTTTTTTGTCATATAGAACTGGCCGCACTAAAAACACTGTATTAAGAGTGTGAAAAATGTTTGTGGTGGAATATGTGCACAAAACTTCTCAATGAGTAGTCGCGACAATCTGCATTATAACTCTTGTTATTATGCAAACTTTGGGTCACCAAAGTTTTCAGCTAGTCAGCACTGAGACTGTTGCTGACTGACTTGGCTGCTTGTTTCTATGTGCTTTCATCCAACCAAGTTCTTACTGGTTAAATAATTATCTACTTTTATAAAAAAGAAAAAAAATCAATAACATTTTGTTGAAAAAGCCAATTTTCACCCCTTTGAGTGGGCCCAACTTTAGGGAAAATTCTTATTTAATATTTATGTTAACAATATTTTCATTTAGAGTCTTTTCCAAATTGAGAAAACACCATAGTCACAGAAGTCATCACTGTTACTTTATTTTCTGCTAAAAGATGCCCAAAAAGAAACCAGTAAGGCCTATCTTAAAAACAAACAAACAACCAAAGTATGAAAATAACAACATTTCTTTCATTTAATAAGTGTTTCAAAAGGCAAATGCATCTAGCAACAGCTCCACCAGCCCCAGCACCTGCAAGCAGCAGCAGCTACAGAGACCAGGCTGGATGTGAAGCCTCATCTCATCAAGGTGGTAGACTGGTGGTTATTATTACTGTTCAATAGTTCTTGCACTTTGAACACTGGTTGACATAACTTGTCATCTGTGAATCTATTATCACTTCTGTGTAAATTAAATAAGTAAAAACAACGGAAGACACACACACACAAAAAAAATACTACTTTTAGGGTATTTAAAATTCATTTAGGTAAGTGTACTGCTGACAAATTACTTAAAATTATTAAAATTAATTTAATTACTTACATCAGCAACTGAAGAGTTGTTACCCTTTCAATCAATCAAGATGTTCATTAGTTACCTGCTTCCGATACAATTTTAATGGCATTCATCAACTGGGAATCAGAAGTCTACACAAAGGTTTAGAGCAGTCCATCCAGTGCAGAGATGTTTGGGATGAAGAAATTAAACTGAAAGAAAACTTGAACAAAAAACTTCAGCAATAAACATTTTAACAAAGACAGCTCAACAGAGTTTTCACAGAATCCTTATCATCGAATAATTAGTAGTAACCACACTAGGGTAAGTAGTACGACAGACCACGGGGAGTATAAAGGATTCAATAATGATTTCATTGTCCAGGCCAAGAACATAACCAACAACCCTTGGGCAACATATTCATTTCTCAGCCAGATGTCTCCCTTTGTTTGCACCCTGTTCAGGCAGAGACTTGCCCCATCCCATTGGCCAACTGAAGACAGTCCTGAAAGAGGCTATAAAACTGCCATTTTGGCAGGATGGATGGGGATCAGTCCCTGGCCTGTGAGAGGTGGTTCACCAGAGGTCTGGCAGTAATTACAGTCAATTGATTTTGAATAGTTTTTATGTCAAAGCTGCACAATAGCCACATAAAATGAGCATGTACGGGATCGGGTACAAAGATGCATGCAGTAAAAGTATATACACTTGTCTTAAGGTGAAGGTACTGTGGATTTTGGGCTCCCAGCCAAACCATGTGAGCATCAATCAGCAAAGTGGTGCAAGGTGCTTTAGAGTGGTTTAGACTGAGGCCAACAACAAGAGTCTGCCTTCAACTTGGAGTGTCCCTCTCTTATGTATGTCACACTTACCGTACATTTCTACTCTCTGAAACTTTCTGTGAATCTTCTCTCATGTACATGGTGTTTTAACCTACCTGGACAAGGATTTTATTGGATCATTAAGTGAGATTTCTCAAAGCAACAGTGCATTCCAAGGTCTGAAATGTGTTAGCTATTAAGTGAACAGTCAGTTCTCACAGTCAGTGTGTTGGATGCAGGAAAACTGAGCTTCAGGAAAGGTCAAGTAGTTCCCTGTGAGCAAGCATTTGGTGACAGTGGGGAGAAGGAACTCCCTTTCAACACAAAGACTCTGCATAATCACCTGCAGGGCTCTCTGGTGGGATGAAAAACAGACCATTTTGTGTTATGATTATGGTGGCACAATCATAACCAGCAATTAGTTTCCCAAGTCCAGCCTCCTGGTTGGCCGTTCAGTTTGTTCCCCCTATACCTGGGGTGGCTGTGGCTCAGGAGGCGTAGTGGGTCATCTTCTAAATGGAAGGTTGGTGATTTCCTTGGGCAAGATACTGAACCCTGATTTGCTCCCGCTGCATTTATCAGAGTGTAAACGTGTGTGAATGGGTAAAAGAGACACATTGTATCGAGTGCTTTGAGTGTTTAAGTAGAATAGAAAATCATTAAAGAAGAATCAATCCATTTACCTCCATGGTTCTGCTCATACAGTCCACAGATATGCATGTTAGGGGAACTGGTGATTCTAAACTGGCCTGTAAAAGCTGGATTAGGATTCTGGATCATGGAACTCCCTAAAACGTGCCGAAGGATGCATCATTACATGTTACCAAATTGTTGTCTTCATATGTTCTCCTGACAAGATAGCCATGATGAACTCACTGAAATGAGTTCTTAATGTTGAGCTTAAAAAAAAAAAAAACTTTAAAAAAGGATTTGAAAGGAAGGGATTCCCAGGTGATCCCAACCACCCGATCCTTTTTATATCCAGAGACTGCAGTGTTACTGCTGTAGAAAGAGCTATGTCATATCCTTTTAGAATAATTTAACTGTGTACAGCCAAACCACTGGCCACTGGGAGCTGTCCTATAATTCCCGACATTGGTGAAAATGCAGACAAACAGAGCTGCTTGAACAAACTTCCTAACAGAAAAAACTTCCGGCCACTGAAAAGTTGGAAAAAGTTAAACCAGGCATTCATTATGCAACGTGCACAACAGCAGCAAACACTTCATACACAGACTCAGACACCATGACTTCGTTGCTTTGATCGCACTCTGCATGTGGTTGCTGCTGTAGTATATAACAAGAGTTTTTAGGACACTGGGGTTACTTGTGAATCATTTGAGCTTTAAACCTTAATTAAGTCCAAACTACATAAATTGGGCTTCAAGTGGCTCTGGACCAAGCTTGTAAAAAAATTATACTGCTTGGTGCTATTATCAATGCCCAAATGACAGACGCACCAAAGTCTCTTCCTGCTGTTATTTCTAAAAAGAATGAAAACATGGAAAAATACACAAAATGTTAAAAAAACAAAAAAACAAAACAAAAAAACAGTGAATGATGATTTCAGGGCTCCATCCCACTTCTCCTCACACTGTCGTTCTAAAATATCCCCTTTTACTGCTTTTGTCAGTTCTACTTATGTGAATGATGAGTATAACTAGCAATTTTCAAGACTTTTACAGAGTAAATAATTCTCAGCTAGTGGCTTAATTTAAAAAAAAACAACATTGATATTTACTTTGATTTCACCGTTTATCAGCACAGCCTGCATACTTGTGAGAAAAGATGAAAGAAATGATAATATGATTACAACATTTGAACAAATTATTATTGTATTCACAACTTTTAGCGCATTTATGCATGTATGTATAGTAAGGCTGAACAATAACATAAAGGATTATATTCGTGGACAGCAGCTAGATGAATTTTAGCCACCTAAAAAAATTGATCTAGTTTTATGTGTACACAATATTTAGAACATCTTTACTGCATTACCTGCTCTCTCTTAACTCCAGTGGATTGCACTGACAAAAACTGTCATTTTATTTCTCGTCACAGTCATGAGTCAGAGTTCACTGAGAAGCAACAAATACTGAAAACTATTTTTCACCCCTAATTCTGTTTCTCTTTTGAAATTATATCAATACCGTTCAATGCATCTGTAGCCCAGTCCTAATGTGTAGCTGGTCTTTGGGTTCCCTCTCTGTTATTTTTCTAAACCATCACTATCCAATCCACCTGGCTGCCCGACATCTACGTGGCCACTGAGGGAAATCACACTTGAGGAGATTTAGTCACTCTCCCAGGAAGTACATCAATGAGAAATTACGCTCAGCATGCAGAAGAAATTATTACCCAGACCGCTCCTGTAAACATATCCTTCAGTTTATTGATCTAGAACATCAAATCAGTGGGTTGATGCTGATCAGCTTTGTATAAAAACCTGAAAATTGGCTGTCTGTAAACACTGCGAGAAAAATTTGCTTTAAAACTAAAAAACTAAAAAATAAAAATAAAATTGCAGAAAATCCTTCAAACGGCCTCCCCATTTTCAGGCGTGCTTTGTTTCACCTGGTATCATGTTTACCTGGTGCATATTAACCAACCTCTGGCTGTATCAGTCCAAACTGTGACCATGACCTTTGTCGTTTTGCAGCCCTCTGAGGGTCAAGACAGAACTAGCCAAGCCCCAGAGCCTCGAACCAGATGGCTCAAATACAGGATCAGGCCACCATCGATCACGGGACGAAGATAGCATGAGGAGTTATTTGTGTGAAGGCTGCATCCATGACCAGCAAATATGTCTCCATAATGTGTAAATGTGCAGCAAGTAAGGCTTTTAGTGTCCTAGTTGATGATAAGATTTGTACAGGGGTTTTGTGAGATGGTCGATCAATACCAGTGAGTCAGTGGCCGCCAAAACCTCCTTTCTCACTTCTGAACAAAGCCTCCTTACCGACACGTACCATTTCGGCTCAGTCTCCCGATTTCTTTCTCCAAAGAGCATGCTGTCTTTAAAAGCAAATCTATTTCTCCACCACAAAAGAAAAGTGAGGGGTATGCAACACAAACAGCTGGCACTCAAATATTGTGCTGTGAGGGTTGAGCTAATGGGACTGCCGTCTACTCATTTGTGAGTCACATCGAATGAATACCTTACAGCAGGGATTTCCAAAATTTGACGTGTGCCCCATTTTGCTCTCCCAAAAACACCATGCAGTCGTTGTCACTTCTATATCATTAACTTAACTTCAGTAAATATGTATAAATGTCTGTATAATCATTGGTATGGGCCTCTCCTCACCTAGAACAAAGAGAAGCTGCAGTCAGTCAAATGAAAACCCGAAAACCTCGAGGTTCATTATATTGCCATCATTTGCTTAAGCTCCTGTAGTTTCAGGCTGTGATGTTCTTAGTATGAGAAATTGGTTAATTTTTCTGTTTCAAGCGGCTCCTGCAGCAAAAGCTGACCGTGGGCCGAATCAAGGAGTTCAATAGTTAACTTCCTGTTCTTTTCAAAACACTGACGCCTTGAACATCGTTAAGCTCTCCAGTACAGTTCTTGACAATACAACTATATTTCCTTATTTATGTTATCTACAGCCAGGGGTTTAAGAAGGCTGGAATGATCCAGAATAGCCTCCCAACTCTTGTGACCATTAAAAATATCAGTAACAATAATAATAGTAATAATAATAATAATCAAGCAAGCTCATTTTTCTTGTGCTGCAGCCTGGCATTGCTTCCAGCTGATGCCACGGAGACAGACAACAAATCAGAAAGTCCTGCATGCACAGTCTACACATCTTCTTTTTTCACCTCTCTTTCCAGTCACACACACGTTCATGCAGATATGGATAGAGCTGCGGTTGCTGTACTTATATTCAGCATCTAGATAGTACTAGAGAAGGGATGTGAGCAGAAACTCTCAGACATGGATTAAGACCTAACAAAGAGAGGACAAGACAGGACGGGAAGACTAGAAATCACTTTGGGAGATGAGGACTGCTGAGGTTAATAACATTTGATTACATTTAAACCTTATTCTGTTTTAGAATTTATTTAAATTACATTTTTTATAATTATTTTCTTTATACTAACGTTATAGTGGCTAGGAGTTGCAGTGAGAATATTTGAGAATTTTTTAGTTTTATTATACACCTTCTATGTATATACCGTCTATGACTCTGTGGTAGCCTCGGCTATCCTCTACGCTGTGGTCTGCTGGGCCCCGAGCAGCACGGAGAGGGATAGGAAGAGACTTAACAAACTGGTTA
>VVHJ01004821.1:10471-25040 GCA_015107715.1 Tylochromis polylepis | reverse complement strand
GATGCTATGGACTGGCCCGCCCGTTCCCCAGACCTGAATCCAACTGAACACATCTGGGACGTCATGTCTCGCTCCATCCACCAACACTACGTTGCACCACAGACTGTCCAGGAGTTGGCGGATGCTTTAGTCCAGGTCTGGGAGGAGATCCCTCAGGAGACCATCCACCACCTCATCAGGAGCATGCCCAGGCATTGTAGGGAGGTCATACAGGCACGTGGAGGCCACACACACTACTGAGCCTCATTTTGACTTGTTTTAAGGACATTACATCAAAGTTGGATCAGACTGTAGTGTGTTTCTCTACTTTAATTTTGAGTGTGACTCCAAATCCAGACCTCCATGGGTTGTTAAATTTGATTTCTATTGATATTTTTTGTGGGATTTTGTTGTCAGCACATTCAACTATGTAAAGAACAAAGTATTTAATAAGAATATTTCATTCATTCAGATCTGGGATGTCTTATTTTTGTGTTCCCTTTATCTTTTTGAGCAGTGTATTATTGTAGAGTCTACCTTACAATATAAAGCACCTTGAGGCGACTGTTGTTGTGATTTGACGCTGTATAAATAAAATTTAACTGAACTGTATGTAAGAAGTATATAAGTAGGAAATGCTTTTTCTTCCACAAATAGCCATAAAGAATGAGAGAAACTTGAAAACCTTTTCACCTATTGTTCAGAAAGACAGGGGCAGAGTTGCCTTGCCATATTTGATCAACATCTCAAGTATGTGGGAAGAAGGTTATCGACTCCTCTCTGTATTTCAACCATCACATTTTGGTATGCGACCATCCTGCTGGCAAGCTGAAATACACACTGCATTCATCTCGCAGCTCAGATGGATGTATTATATTCAGCCTGTAGGTTTTTTTATTAAAACATGTGAGTGTCAGTGAACTCCCCATGAACTCCTAGGAAAGAGGTGTGAGTGTTGCATGGACAATGATGTATTCGTTTAGTGAATTTAGGATATTGATTGTCTTCTATTTTTTATACTGATGAAGAAGCCAGGCACAGAGTCTAGAAATACTTGAAACTACAGACCCATCATTCTAAAACCAGTAATTTTTTTGTGTATCACTGGTTTATAAATATGGAGAGAGAGAGAGAGAGAGAGAGAGAGAGAGAGAGAGCAAAGTTTCTTGTATTAGAAGCAATACTTTTGGATTTCACTGATGAAACTGAGAAGCTCTGAGGAAATCTCTTCGTAGATTTCAGATAAAATCCTGTGCAAAAAGTGCAACAGCAAAATGAATCATTTCTATCACAGAAAAAAAAACTTTAAAGCTCTAACAGTGCAGTAGCACACAACACAAAGGTCAAGGGTGACTGAGATAATAAACTGAGCTCAGACTTGCTGGGCACAGAGTCTCACAAAAGCTTTTATAGACATAATAGCTCAGCACTGCATTTCTATCATTAACTGGCCAGCAGAGTCCAGCATGCTTTACCCAGACTGGCCTTCTTAATGCACTCACATCTTTTATAATACAGTTCAATGGACTAAAAACAGACCAAGCTACAGGGCTGACCCTTTATTTTGTTTAAAAAAAATCAAAAGAAACCAAAGAAAATATAATGTAATATTTGTTTAAAACATTCCCAGCTACAAGAATTACTGCAGGCAACATCATGCAGTTTTGTGTGCAATGTATTGTGTGTGTTGTATGTTGAAGGCGCTGTTGTTAGTCTCACTTGCAAACTGCTCACATACAAAGAAATGAAGTGTCTCTCATTTTTATGGCAGTTTAATTGAATGAAGAGAGACATATCAACACAGATTAAAATCAGTCAGCTGCTGATACTCCTGATCTCAACTCGTTGTGTGTATAAAACACATGCATCCATAGAATCACTTTCTTCCATTCCAACATCCCCACCACCACAGGCAAGACCAAAGAACTGTGAAAGGATGTCACGGACATGATTGCAGACCTGCACAAGGCTGGTATGGACTACAAGACCATCAGCAAGCAACTTGGTGAGAAGGTGAGATCTGTTGGTCTGATTATTCAGAAATGGAAGAAATATAAAACTAAAAAAAAGTTAAAAAAAAAAACTACATGGGAGGAGCTTGTTAATAAGCTGAAGACAGGGGACCACAATTATCAAGAACACCGTTGGTAACCACATTGGATTGAAAACTTACAGCACATACAAGGTCCCCCTGCTCAAGAAGGCCCATTTTAAGTTTGCCAGCGAACATCTCAATGATTCATAGAAGGTTTGGGACGAAGTGCTGTGGTCAGAAGAAACCAAAATCAAGGTCTTTGGCATCTACTTAACCCACCATGGAGAAAGAGAAATGCTGAGTATGACCCAAAGAACACCATCCCCACAGTCAAGCACGGAGGTGGAAACATTATGCTTTGAGGCTATGTTTCTGCTAAAGGTACAGGAGAACTTCACCACATTAAAGGGGCCAATGGACATAAAATCTTGGATGATCTTCCCTGAACCAGAACACTGAAGATGGGTCATGGACGGGTCTTCCAGCATTACAGTGACTCAAAGAAGAAGCACATCAAGGTCATGAAGTGGCCTAGCCAGTCTCCAGACCTCAATACTATAGAAAATCTCTTGAGGGAACTGATGCTTTAAGTTGCTAAGCAACACCAAAGAAACACAAAGGATTTAGAGAGTTTCTGTAATGAGCAGTGGGCCAAAATCCCCCTGAGATGTGTGCAAACCTGATGACCAACTATAAGAAACATCTTGTTACTGTGGTTGCCAACAAGGGTTTCTAGACCCTTCAAGTACTAAGTCATGTTTCCCTTCGGGATCAAATACATATGTCATTAAATGACATGCAAAAGAATTTATAGCATTTATGTAATATTTATTTATTTTCTAAATTATTTTAGATCACGGGCAGCACAGTGTTGTGGTGGCTGGCACTGTTACCTCACAGCAAGAAGGTCCTGGGTTCAAATCTGTCATTTTTTCAGCCTTTCTGTGGTGTTTCTATGTGATTGATTTTAAATTATCCACAGGTGTGAATTTAAGTGTGAGTGGTTGTCTGTCTTTCTGTGTTGGACATGCAACACATTCTGGAGGGGATCAACTAATTATTTCCGCTACTGTATGTTGAACTTCTTGTACACTCACATGTTCAGGAAAGACAGCTACAGTAACACATGCTACTGCGGCAGTGCTCAGACACTTACTATGTGCTACTTACGTGACTGCTTTCTATTGACATTTCCAAGTTACTTCTCTTCATATCTAAAGGAGTCGTTAATCTTTTTTTTAATTTTCTAGATCTAGTGAAGCCCATGAGCTTGTTTCTGATCCACACATGTTGGATGCCATCTCCCTCACCTATCTTAAGTTTGAGCCTTTAATACCTGTGACTTTGAGCAGTCTTAGGGTAAATCCCCTCGTTACACATGTGAAAATGCATGCTGCAATGCTCATTTTCAAACAAGGAGACAGACATCCCTCACAGAGAGATTGTTCCCACACCAGTCAGTACGTTGGCTCTCATTTTCTATCTAAAGCACATGCATAGATGCATTTTTTTAAATTAAGAGTGTGCATAACACAATGTAATGAAACCTCTCATTAGTTCCAGATCTTTATCACACACACACACACACACACACACACACATTAGGGTCATCATTCTGTCATCTCTGCTGCTGTTCCACAGGGAGCCTCCGGGGTGAATTATGGCTCGGCACACATCACATTACACTATAGCTGGTCTGTAATGTGTTGTTGAGCTGGAAAATATAGCTGTAGCCAAAGGGCCGAAAAACTAATTTTCTCATGTAATGGGAGTTTTTTATGTATGTATGCAGGACAAAGCTGGCTCAGAATTTGATGCAAGCTGAAGTGAAAATGGAAAGAATAAAAACCACCTCTCCTCCCAAATGTCTTTGCATGTATTCTGCAAAATAAAATCTATCTAGGAAAACAGGGGGCACAAAAAGGTCCCCAGTCCAAACCCCCTGCCTACAGGAAAACTGCACAAAGGTTAAAGTTATGATGTAAAACACCGTACAGGTGGGGGACAGGTGTGTCCTGTGAATATATTTTTTTTACATTTAACTTTACATTTAACTCTTTCCTCCATCTCTCTCCCCCTCGTCATTCCGTCTCAGCATTAACAGGCTGGATTTTTTGCCTGAAAACCGAGGACATGCGCGCTGAACAGGAGGAGGAGGAGGTGAAACACACACGATCTGCTTCTGATATTTTCTGTTGACTCCGTGATCACTCAATTATGGTGCGGAACTCTCATTTTTCCATCGCCTGATTTTTTCCTCTTAAAGCGGGGAAGTGAGGAGTGATTTTTGCCCCTCTCTCTAATTTATACAGACTATACTTTAGTCATTTCACACTTTATTTAGCTTTAAGTGGGGGGATATTTTTTTTATTTCTTACAGATAAAGAGTGTTATTATTATTATTATAATTATTAGATTTTTCTAATAATCGATCGCCCCCGCCGCCACCCTGAAGTTCATCGTTATTATCTTGGCCGCCGGGATGGTGGCCTTCATCGGAGCGGTTATCTGCATCATCGCGGCTGTCCACACCGGATCCTCCAAGGCTGCTGCGGTTCAACAGCAACCAGCAGTCGACAACCACTCGCTGTACACGGACGCCGCGGCGCAGACACCCGCCGCTGCGGGCTCCGTGGCCCGGCCCGGCTCCCTGGGTGCTCTCCACGGTTCTGAAACGGCCGGTTCAGAAGCGCCCACCTTCAACATCGGGCTCGGCGGGCTGGATGGGGTCACCGGACTCACCGGACATGACCCAACCGTCAGTCGGCTCATCTGCACTCCGATCCCAGCCGGAGAGTGCAACCCGAAAAACTTTCAGCAACAAGCGGACGACCCGTCGTTGTACGCAGGCGAAGACTGGGGCTACCTCCGCACCACCGCGGAGGAGCTCCGGCAGACCGTTCTGCAGCAGAAGGACCAAATCTTAACAGACCAACGGACCATCAGGGAGCTGACGGGGAAGCTGTCCGAGTGTGAGAAGGGGCTGGACGGCAAAAGTGGCAGGAACAGCGGCAGCAGCAGCGCGGGGAGACGCGGGAGCTCCGCGGCGCTGCGAGGAGGCATAAGCGCGGCGCAGGAGGCGCACCTGGACCGGATCATGGTGCGGGACAGCCCGTCTGCGACCTCCGACGGTGTCCACCTGCTCACAGTGCGAGCTGTGGACGAACTGGAGCAGGCTATAACTCAGCTCAAAGACCGTATAGAGAAACTGGAGGTAGGTAGAGTGTCGAAAAAGCATACAAACCACCCTCTGCATACAAATCAAGCAGCACTTGATAAAGATGTAATTAATCCCAGGGAGCAGTGTTTAGTCACCACAGGGACCTGAGGGCACAAAGAAGAATCTCCACAGTGTAAGACTGATGGAGAGGGAGCTGTTTTAAATATTTATAACACACTCCTCCGTGCTGGCCACGTAGCTGTTTATTTCTTCTTCACTCTGGAGCTCCCTTTAGGATTTATGGCTATGACCCATGAAAGCAAGGGGTTTATTTTTTTCAGTGCCCTATCTGCTACAGTGTTTATGTCAGTTGTTAATAACACCTAATTTTCTCCATGTCATCACACCTGACATATGTAATGAAGCCTATGTGCACTGTTGCTAATTCCATCACGACTGAAATGATAAAATAATGGAAAGACTGAGATGAAGAGTGAGGCCAGGAGTGCAGAGAGAGCAGGAGGCAGTGAAGGAAAGAAGACAGCAGAGTGACACCAAACACACTCTTACTTGACCAGATTCAGATGATGGATAACCTCATTTTGGGGCTAAAGAAATGACATGAATAATTCAGGAGGTTCCTGTTTGTTCGGTGCAAGCACAGGCTGATTGTGTTTCCCTGCACTTCTGCTCCTCAGATGTAGTTTATGTAGGACATGTTTGTGTGGTGGGTCACTTCCTTTGTTCGGTCTGTTGTTTCTGCATTGCCAATGTCAGAGAAAACCTCTATAGGATGCATGCATGTGATCTGCCACACACAACATTTCACTCTGCACTGTTGTTAGACGGCTTTCATCCCTATTCTCACGGACCTTAAGTTGCGCCTGAGCTGAATTCCTGTGCTGCTGCTATTTCGACTGAAATCAGAAGTTATTTTATCTCTTGCTTTTTCTTTCAGCCACATATCCCCCCAAACTGCTTCTTTTATCATCCAAGTCACGTTTCTACATGCTGGAGCTATTTGCTTTGCTTCAGTGGCAGATTTTTTTTTCAGACCTTGTGAACTGGTGGTCAAAGCACTGGTCAGGTTAAATCCCCTGAACCTTCCTAGCTTGCTTCTTGCATGTGGTCTGCAGATGTTGTTTTGCATCACGTCTACTCTACTTTACTTTCCTAATACAGCCAGCTATGCCCACATATTTGTAAAATCAGAAAAAAAGAAAAAAACTGTCATGATGTCTCCTCATGTATCAGGAGAGCAATTAATCTGAATTCAACATATTACATTAGCATTAACATATTAGCTTCAATATATTGCAGCAGAAGCATCACATTGTGCTTGAAAATTTAAATCAAAGAGCATTCTCTTTCTGGGTATTGTTGTCTGTATTATACAGTAAGCAACAGTTTTTTACTAATCATATAAAAGATGACATTTCTTCTCTTAAACTAGTGTGGCAGTAGCATGAATAAAAAATATTAATTACTGCAAAGGCTGACTTGACTTTTGCTCCATTGCCACTGTGTGTGTGTGTGTTTTATTTTTACTTATGTTTTTAGTAACGTATCTCAACCACTGCTAAATATCCAGAAATTTGCAGGATGATCTCTGATAATTTGTATGTGCTGCTGATATTTCATCTGTGACCAGCATCAAGTCAAAACCTCACATGTGAAACTCAGTCTGCATTCTCTGTGAATCACCAAATGTTAGCATTTTGCTCAAAGCACCGTTGTGCTTATAACTACAGCCTCACAGACCCACTCTCATGGAAATGCCAAGATAGCACACAAAGTAATATGTCAAAAACCTCAAACAAACTCTCCAAATCATCTCTGAGATCATGCCAACAACTGTACTAGCAGTTACAGTTGGAGCTGCAGTATACAGACTTATGAAGCAGGACTAATGTGAGCATCATTTTTTAGGGCAGCTTAGATGGTACAGCAGGTCTTCTACTAAAGGTGGTGGGAGGGGCGGATCTACAGGGAGGCAAGGGGGGCTACTGCTGTAGAGCCTTGCCTCCAAGCTGCCCCCCGCCCAGCTTTTATGTCCTTAAAATACTTGTAAAAAGTAATTGCTTGTTTGTCCAAAAGCTTTGTTTTCTTAGAAGAAATAAATAATTTGTGTTAAATAAGTGGTTTTTTGTGGATATTTTGTTGACTCCATTTACATACAGGGGATTTTCACATAGTTCACTGAAGAGATATGTGCCACCCTGAATAGACCTCTTGCCCCTCGTTTGCCCCCTCATGTAAAATTTTCTAGATCCGCCACTGGTTGGTGGTTTGATTTCTTGCTGTTTCAGCCTCTAGTCTGTAGTCCAAAGTATCCTTGGGCAATATACTGAACCCAAAATTGCTCTCTAATGCGTTCATTAGACTGTGAATGTTAGATATAAAGCACTTAAGAAGAGAAAAAAAAAGTATTTTTATGAATGGTTGAATGAGACATGTTGCATACTGTTGAGTCCTTTAAGTAAAGTAGAGCTGTGTTATACAAGAACTAGACCAGTTACTATTTACTATCATATTAATAAACAGGTTTATTGGTTTATTTTGAATGTCTTTACACCTGCATGTGTACAAGCTGGCGCTGGACTATTAAGGAAGATACCTTTTAAAAGTAAACAAAGATGAAGCATGATAACACATCTGTTTCAGAAGTTAGAATTTAAATGGTCCATGTCATGTCACTGAAGTTTATCAGTGATAGATAAACAAATAGTGAGTGAAAGCTTTTTGTGTGTGTGTTTTTTAGCTTGATGATAATGACATATTGCAACGCAATGGAAAAAGCCTTGCTGACAGTTTTATTACTCATTTTATCAGAAAAAGCACCCAGTCCTATAAAGTGATGTTTTTATGGCTGAAGTGACTGGTAAAGTACATCTTAATATAATGCTGTGAGCATTTCATTGCAAAGTCCATCTGTCACCTCTCTTTCTCATGGGAAAAAAAACCCATTGCTCCATCGAAAACCTTGAATACGCATTAAAGCTGCATATACGTGTTCAGTGTGTGTCTCTCATGAGTATAGTATATTTCCCAGGCATCTCTGTATATTTAGACTGCATATAACATGTAATAATATGCTTGGGGAACAGCCTGGACAAGCAAGTTTGAAGAAACTTGCTGAGTCTTTATTTACCTCACTGCTTCCTTTGTGGTTTGAGTGTTCAGTGAATCACGTTATTATGGAATTGTGATTATCTTTTATTTGGTGTGCAATACCTAACTGAAAAGAAAAAATTCTCTTTAGACATGAGATGACCCACCTTATTTAGGAACTTGATAAACACATATTTTTTTTCCATTTTCTCTGGAGCAACAAGTGCTATTATGTTTAGACTGCTTTAGTCATGCTTAGTTTTTTGTTTGTTTGTTTGTTTGTTTTTAGTGGAAAGCAAAGACTTAAAACTGAGAATAGCAGCTGACAGAATAAATTATGGGCAATGATGGAAAAACATGTCAATGTATAGCTGCAGTGAACTCAGAGATTCAATAAAGCTACTTTCAGATGCTCCCTGTCACCACAGCAGGCAGCTCTGCAGACTTTCCACTCTGCATGCCCTTTCTCACACAACCCCAAAGGGATTTGTGTCTCCTTCTGCAATTGAACTGGGGATCTTTTGCTTGCTAGGCAAATGTATAAATCACTACACTGTGGTGCCTCTAAAACACAAAGATCCACTATTATTAAGAATATTAAAAAACAGTTTAGAGGAAAATTATACAATAATACATTATAGAAATACAATTATTTAGAATTTTTGCCAAGAGCTGAGAAAATCTGACTTCCTTATATCTGCCTGCATTGTACTGACCTGGCTGTCTGAAGACTGGAAAAAAGGGGCATGCTCTGTTTGCAGGTAGGCTGAACTGAAGCAGGTGTTTGGGGAATTGAGACCAGCTCACAGTTAGAGTTTAGTAGGGCGTGTGGCAGACAGAGAGTGGGCAGGGAGAGGAGCTGAAAAAGTCAGGCATTCCGGGAAAAAAGCAGAATAAACCTCGACGCAAAATGAATCTAGTCAGCTGGAATAAATTTACAAAGAACTGAGAAAGTTGCACTCATCCAACAAAAGGCATCTGGAAATATTGAAGGTGAGACACTGATAGCAAGGATAGTGATACATACACATATGAGTGAAGCAGGGACAGATGCAGAAGCAATGACATGGAGAATGTCCTCCCCCATTAAGATAGATATACAGTATGTTACATATATGCAATAAAAAGCCAAAGTATAAAAATAAAATGTTCTCTTCTTATTGGAGTTTGTGCCAGATTATTTTTGCCTGGATGCCAACCAAGCACTGAGTGCAACAGGATAGAAATAGACTCACACACACTCATAAAAAATGCTTCCCAAAATGCTGATGTGTTCTATCTACAGCATATAAAGACTCCTTATTAAATCGGCCCTTTAAATTCTCCAGAAGTGTCCTTTTTCCTTTTCCCCAAAACAAATGGTTAGTGTTAGGGTTGAAAGCTAGGATAAATAGGAAGTTTGGATAAAGAACTTGTTGCTGCTTCTCTTCTTTTCAAACAATACCCATACTGCTAGAATTAATAAACAGCCCCCTCCATAGAGACTGTGCACTTTTATTTTATCCTTAGACTGTATAAACCACATTCTGACCAAGTTTTCTTCCACTGACTCCCTCCTGTGCAGTCAGATATTGGCCCATTTCCTCACAACCAGACAGACAGCAACACCTCAGGAGTGCCAGAGGAAGGTGGGATGTCTGGCAGCCCAGAAAGGTTGCCCGATCCTGGGCATAGAGCTGGTTCTGACAGCTCCTGGAGGATGGACGACTTAGAGGTTGAGCTGGAGAAGAAGGTGCAGCTTCTCGAGAAAGAGAGAAAAGCCTTGAGGCTGGAAACGGAGAAACACAATCAGGAAATCGAGCAGGGCATCAATAAACTACACCACCGAATCTCAGGGCTGGAGGAAGGTACGGTAACATTGCAAAGGGGGGAAAATAATGAAAGAAATAAGCAGAACATGCACGTTTGTGTGCAGGGATATTTTAATGTGCGTTAATGAAAAAGAATTTTAAAATGATGAGAGAAATGACGAGTGACTGATTAATCACTCACAAAATGAATTAAGTTACTAATGATGAGAAATAATCTGGCATAAAAAATAACCCTAGAGGGTCGACTTTCTTTTGCTTTTAATCAAATCAAGCCATGGGGTTTCATTATAATGAATAAATCATGTTCAACTTGTGTAAAAGAAAAAAAAGATGAGAAAGACTACAAAATTCATACCCAGCTTAAAAAACACATCAGATGCTTTGCTGTGACGAAAATGCAGTTATATAATGAAAGCTGGGAAACTGATCTGCTTAACTGGTTTCTCTTTACACTCTCTGTCACTTCCCCAGGTATCTCAGGGCATTCTTTCCCAGAGGGCTACAGACTGTCCTTCCCAACACGGACAAACTACATGTACGCTGTTGTGACACACTCCATACCAAAGCTGCGGGCCTTCACGATCTGCCTGTGGCTGCGCCCCGCAGAGAGAGGCATCGGGACCCCCGTGTCGTACGCTGTCCCCGCACAGCCGAATGAACTGGTGCTGCTGCAAGGCCTGCACACTCCTGCTGAGCTGCTCATCAACGACAAGGTACTGAGGGTCTCTGAAAGTGTGTGGAGTGAATATCTATTTCACAACTTCTCTGTAGTCCTCTGGATTTTCAAGGTAGCTTATCAGCCTTATTTCAAATGATTTTTCAGTTCAGTTCAGTTTTATTTATATAGCGCCACAATCACACAATAGTCACCCAAATGTGCTTTATCTTGTAAGATAAAGACCCTACAGTAACAGAGAGGAAACCTCAACAATCAAACAACTACTTTTGAAAAACAGTTGGTGATACTGGGAAGGAAAAACTCCCTTTTAACAGGAAGAAAAGGGAAAGAGCAGCCATATTCTTTGAGTGCTTGGAGGTGATGGGAGGAAGACAAGATAAAAGACACAATGGAAGAGAGCCATCATCTACTTGATGATTAGAATCTTAAAGGCATTGTTAACTCAAAGCCAGCCCCTGCTTTCTGTAAGGTTCATTCTCATGTACAATTTTTGCCACTAGTGGGGTACATAAAAAATAAAAGGGTGGTGGTTTGAATCCACTAGTCAGCTGGAGCCTTTCTGTAAGGAGCTGCATGTTCTTCAGGGACTCTTCCAACCACCGTCCAAAGACATGTTTGTTAGGTTAACTGGTGGTTCAAAAACGACTATAGGTGTGAATGGTTGCCTCTCTCTGTGTTAGCCCTGCTACAGACTTACGACCTGCAAAATGTGTACCCCACCTCTTGCCCTGTGACAGCTGGGAAGCTGTTAAGAATGGATGGATGGATGGATAGATAGATAAAGAAATTATAGCCTAAATTTGAATTTCTACTGTCTGTTGAGGAAGAAAAACTGCTCTGAATTAGCATACCAAAAAGCAGAACACATCAAACGAAACAGCCAATTTAGACAAGCTAAATAACCCCATTCATGTGTTTAAATGATAAACTGAGATACCACCTTGGGTGGCAGGGTAGTGTAGCACAGTGCAGTGGCTCTGGGCACAATCCAATGAAGTCATTATGGTAATAGATGCCTGGAGAAAAAGTTGTGTGTCCTTGGAGGTAACAGAATGTCTTTGGTACGAGTAAAAAGCTGTATAAGAGCCATCTTTAGAACTTCTGAATCAAAAGGTGTCTAAGGGCTGTCTTATGACTTTAGAGCTGTGTTTCTTTCATGCAAATGCAATCTCAGCACAAGCTGTCTGATGACCCATCTTACCTTCAAAACTGTGGCACTCACAAAACCTCTCACAATGACATCGGCTTGATTTAGACTGCCCTTTTGTTCCCCTGCTCTTAGGTGGCTCAGTTGCCTCTGAACCTCTCCAGGGGCAGCTGGCAGCACATCTGTGTGAGCTGGACACAAAAGGGAGGAGTGTGGCAGGCCTATCAAGGGGGGAGGCTGAAGGGAGAAGGTCATGGACTAGCCGCTGGACATCACATTCGACCTGATGGAGTGCTCATTCTCGGGCAAGAGCAGGTGAATAACATACATAATTAAGTAACTAAAGTTTTAGCTGGTTAAAAGCAGGCAAGAAGCTTACAGAAAAAGTTAATTTGGTGAGTCCTCCTGACTACTGCTGAGTACAGCACTGCAATCAAAAGTTTAGCCACTGCGGCTGTGGCTCTGCTCACCTATTGGCTTCTCTGTTAGCTGTAATTAAAACTAGAAATGAAAGCATCAATGACTTTGAGAAAGTAAGTAAATCCATGAATTACATTTTCTGCTTGCCTGCATTCAGATAGTGGGCTAAGATGTGATACTATGAATGTAATGTGTATGTGTGATGGATACAGAGCTGGTAGTGGAAAAAAGAGCCTGCCCCACATGTCTGCTTTTGTTTGTTGGCTTGTGTTCATACTAGTTACCACGTCTTTTTCATTTCCCAAATTCAAATCCACACTTTTGCCAAAGGCAACAAAAAAGCTGAAGCTGCCCATAGGCATTAGAAATAAAAGTGCCTTTATTTTAGATATTTAACTATCTGTAATTTTTTTCTCCAGGATTACCTGGGTGGAGGTTTTGACTCATCCCAGGCCTTGGTTGGAGAGCTGTCCCAGGTGGGTCTTTGGGACCGGGTCCTGACGTCCAGCCAGGTGGCCAGCTTAGCCCGATGTGGCAAAATAACCCAGGGCAGTGTGGTACCCTGGGCTGAGAACGGAGTTGATGTTTATGGCGGAGCAACCAAAGACCCCGGGGAGCCTTGCAGTAAACACAGCAGGAGTTCTCAGTGAACTACCAGGGAGGTTTTTGAAGGAAAAGATTCCACATCTCCAGTATTATCGCTAACAAGGGATGTTCTAAACAGTAAAAAACTTCTAAAACTGTGTGGCATTGGATAACAGTTGTGTAACATGGAAAAAGAAACTAATGGCATACATTTATATGAAGTGAGAAGGGGCTTTACAAATTACTTCTGAAACACCTAACAGTCCAACAGATGCTCTTACCCTCTGGAGGGTTGTGCAATACAAGATAAATACAAATGTAGTATGCAAACAGATTGTATTTTTAAGGTACATATAGTTCATTTCTTAAATTAGAATATAAAATGAAAATTACAGTGTAGATTTGCTAGCTCAAAAACAGCAAGCAAAAGTGTTAGCAGTAACAGTAGCTGTTAGCTAATTAGAACTTGTATAATTACCTAGCTAAAAGGCTATACTGTCATCTTTAAATAAATAAATGATTCCACATTTTAGAAAACATACTTTCTTGTTGAGAGTTTTGAGTAGAGGTATTTGAATATTGTAAAGCAGCCAGCTAACTTAGCTTACCAAACATTTCTTTACTTAGACAAGCAACCAAACATGAAAGTCCTGAGTCACTTTGTTCAGTTCAGTTCAATTTCGTAGATCCCAACAGGGGCAGTATTAAATGTATTACGACAGAAATGCATTTTAGTGCCAATACATTCAGTACTGACAGTTTTTAGTTTTACATATACTTCAGAAGTACTTACGGCTAATAGCTGATGAGTCTTATTTAAAACTGAGTTATCAGGTTCTAATCACTTCTGTGGATTTCAGTGTTTTTATAAAATGCCTGTAGTGGGTTGGTGAGGTAGAGTAAGTTGTCCATCATTTGGAAGTTAAGGGTTGCAATCCAAGCTTCTTAAGTTTTATTGGGAAAAATAATGAACTCTAAATAATGAACGTTCTGCAAGTGTGTATATGGCATAGTAAAAGTGTTATAAGAACACGGTGTGAATGGGTGTATTGTAAAGTTTAATGAGAGTAGAATTGTGCCATATAAATGCAGACCATTTACCACATTAACAAGAAAAAAGGAATTACAGCTGATGTGACAAGATTTGCAAGAAACTTCTGCTGATTGTCCAGCATTGTGAAAGATCTTGGTTTCTCTGTAAGACGACAATTTGTTGTTTATTCACTCCCTAGATTTTGTATAAATGAGTTTAATGGCTCTGACAGGCAGATACTGTAACTTTTGAACAGTGGCAGATGATGTATTTCAAACACTTTTGCTAAGTTAGCCAGCTGCTGCAGTAGGATCCTGTTTATTATATACAACGTGTGAGACTGGCAATCACCTTCTTATCAAAGTCTTAACAAGAAAGCAAATAAAGCAAATTCCAAACTGTTGAACTTTTACTTAAATCTGGTAAAATTAGTGGTTATGATGTAAATTGGCAGTCAGAACTGTGCAACTGAATTTTTCAATAGCACTTTATAATACGGCCTGTTACTAACAGTTTAATTCTCTACCTAAAATTGTAATGTAATTTTTAAATCTATAAATAGATTCACTAAAAAAGGTTGTTACAATCCAATGCATGTTTTCTTAAGGT
>VVHJ01004820.1:6598-38870 GCA_015107715.1 Tylochromis polylepis | reverse complement strand
TCCATCCCCCTCAGGGAAACTATCAGACACATGGGATGGCTTGGTGTGAGTTTCTTATATCTCTCTCTCCTTCTTCAGTGCCTCATTCCTCTAAATGACTGCCAAGCTCATTTCACTACAAAGCCAAGTCTGATTTGAATAATCAGCTAGATTTCTTTCCATTGCAAAAGGAAACTTTCTTCCTCATTAATTTTCATTTGTCAACACATTCACACACCTGCCTCCCTCAGACTTGTGTGTGTAAGTGTGTCTGTGTGTCCACACACGTTTATGCAGATGGTTGCCATATGAATAAGAATCGGTAGCAAACTGAGAAATAGAGTAGAGCTGTTTATGCAGAGTAAGAAAAATGTAAAAGAGTGAGAAACAAACGCTATGAAGGAAGAAACAGGCCGTGCGGAGTAGATGCACACAATTACTCTTTAAAGTTACCTGCAGATTTCTTCTGCATGTGTGTATTTTCATATGTGTGAATGCCTGTGAAAGGAATGAATAACAGTCTTCAGGCATTTTCCAAACACACACTCCTCTACACAAGCCTCTCCAGACTCATTATTTCTTTACCTATGTTCATTTCAAACCACTTTCATCCCTTCATCATTTTAATGACCTGTAAAAGCAAATGGGCTTCATGGGCCACAAACAAGGGGTGGGGCGGGGCCACATTAATTAACCGATTACATGATCAATTATGTGTATCTGTGGGCAAGTCTAATTAAGCTCTGCCATATGTGCCTGGCTCATGTGATCAAATCCCTCATTGAAATGGTGTGTCATCACTCAGCACAACACAGTTTTAGACTTCTACTGGTGTCAGTGCTGCAGCAATCAATTATTTTGGTAATCAAGTTTTCTACTGGCCATTCCATGGATTAATTGGATAAGAAATCTTGTTTTTTTAAATCTTCAATTACTCAACAATTGAAGTTAGAAAATTAATGAAATAGCACTGAGTCAGTGAGCACTGATGCTCTTGAGCCTGTTTCAAAAGTTTTAAGTCACAATTCCCTTAGTCGTGCCATGTGCTGGTGTGCGCTTCACCAACTAACATACTGGACAGGTGTCCGCCACTCACTAACAAAAATGATCAGCACTACACGATCATGTCACCGCTAATTAGAAAGCACTTGTTGTGTGTGCTCTGACAGGTGGTTTGACTTTTGCTTTTGAATAATAAGCTCAGAGCACAAACGCAGTGATGTCTTCAGGTAGGTTTTCATCCTTGGCTCACAGATTGGTGTTGGTGTCAGTAGTGGAAGACTGGGAGAGTGTGTCATCGGGCAAGAATCTTGTTGATTAAAGGAGGATGGTGACTTAATGCTATAGTCACACTACAGAATACAGAGGCTGCAAAGCATGGCATGACTAAACTTACTAATCTTGTTGCCTTTGAAATGGTTTCCTTGAAGATGGGTTCTAGGTCTGCGACCACCTGCAGCCGTTGCCATCTTCAAAGCAACTTGGTGAGTCAAGACGGCACTAGTCAACTATCAGTCTGGTTATCAGGCTGTGATTGAATAGGTTCAAGTTGGCAATTACATACAATTTGTTCATGATAAACTGTCAAAAATTGCAAATCTGCTGCCAACTGTTGCAGATCTGTTGCTGTCTACATACACAGAAGTTCATATTAAACAGAAATTCACATTAACTGCTTATCTGAGGGGTCCAGCCCCAACCTATTGAGGATGACAACTTACCTGAAGGTGTTTATGCTCTGAGCTTATTATTCAAAAGCAAAAGTCAAACCACCTGTCAGAGCACACACAACAAGTGCTTTCTAATTAGTGGTGACATGACCGTATAGTGCCGACCATTTTCGTAGTGAGTGGCGGGCGCCCGTCCAGTATGTTAGCTGGTGATGCACACATCAGCACATGGCACAATAAAATGAACTGTGACTTAAAACTTTTGAAACAGGCTCAAGAGCATCAGTGCTCACTGACTCAGTGCTATTTTACCACTGATTTTTCCTTTTTACAAGGAGGTTGCCATCTTATTGTTTACTCGAGTATGACTGAGCCATTAAGCAATTTGGACCACAATGACATGAAGCATCAAGGATTTTCTGCAATTGGGTATATCTGAATTGCTCAATGAGTTGTTGCAGGTCTGCTTTGTATGTGTCATTACTGTATTCTATGTGAGTGTGTTTATCTCAGTTGCATGTGTTTGTGCTGTCCTCTCCAGGCCTGTGGGCTGATAAAGACTTAAAGGTTAGGTGTTCCCTCTCATTTCTCTGTCTCTCCAGGTAATTACTCCAAAGCACAGTTCAAGGCACACAGAGAGACAGGCGGCAGGTACAAACTCACCAAGGGGATCTGACAGAGAGAGGGAGTGGAGCGATAAACTCGCTCTTGGTCTTGTAGTCTAACCAGAAAATTAAACACAGACAACAGAATGAAAGACAGGATCCGAGCCAAAACCAAGGAAAAAACAAATAAAACAACAACAAAAAATACCATACTGACAAAAGCTTGAATAAAGAATGATAGCATTTTACAGAGGTATATGTACTCTTCAGCAGCATCAATGTATAGAGGTATTTTGCTTAATACTCAAGGCCAAAACAAACCACTACTTTCTAGTCCACATTCAGAGCAGTGTTGAGCATCTGGGTTCCAAGGAGCTTCAATGCAGGGAGCTTAAAGCTGTCCTGATCAATACGCCAGACAGTGGGGCGAGGCAGGGCACTGCAGTAAGGGCACAGACACGTAGTTAACAGTGGATGTTAAAGTGGAGACATGTAGAAAAGGCTCAGGTCAGCACAAAAGAGAGTAACTGGGCTAAAATTGCAAGGAAAATCTCACAGCTTGGATCAAAGTTATTATATATCAGAGAGGGGAAACGATGCCAAGCAGCTATGCATAATGCTTTCTTCTCAGCGTTTTGTTGCCGTTTTATCATTTCTTTCCCTCTGGCACCAGTGTTTGCTCACACTGTGGGTGGCATATGAGCACATGATTTTTTTTTTTTTTGAAGAATATCTTAAAAAGTCTCCTGTAATCTGTACTAATAATCCATTTCTTCTTGAAAAGCAGGAGTGATAGTAACAGTGCCGATTACAGTCTCATACAAAATGCATGTGGAGAAATCCTCTCAAGGCCAAAGCATGCTGATCTAATTCAATCAAGAATCTGATACAGTGGAGGAGGACTTAAAAATTATTTGCAATTAAGAATACATGCCTCAGTGTGCATATGAGTATGTCCAGTGGTCATAGAGATATGAGGACTTTTGATAATATGCGCTCCTATTGCACACATAGAATTGCACATAGAACAGTATGTACATAGAATAGCAGAAAAGCTCTTTAATGATGACAAGCTTAATGTCAATGTCAGCATACAGACATGAAGAAATCTTAGAACATTCCCAGAGAGGGGAAAATCTCATTCCCGCCACTCCCCTCCCATCCTTTATCCCATTTCTTACAGCATCCCTGATCCAATCACCAGGCTTGTCCCAAGCTTCAAAGTATGCAGTAAAGTAAGATGAATCCCTAATTCAAATAGGTCTCTCTCTTTCTTTCTCTTTACCCTTGTGTTTATCATTTGTTGCCTGCAGAGGGCTTTGGTTCGTCAGACAGTCAAGACATCACAGAGATCCGATTACAAAGGCAAAGGACACAGGCACACTGACACATGCAAGAAGACACATACACAGAGGAACATTCAAAAGAAACTGTGCTTATAAGAGGCTTGGTTTCTGAGAGAGATGCCCCTGTGCTTTTGTATGGAACAAACTAAGTAAACTCAGAATTCCACATCCAAGGCACACACTAGATCATTTCTTTAATATATGAGCGCCTGTATGTATTGAATAAAAGCATCTCGAAAGACGTTTTGTGCTTTGTTTCTCTGGAATGCTCCTTGAAACCCCTGTTATCTAGCCGAGCCTCCAGCAGGTAGGAGGATGATGGAGTAAAGGAATTCTGGTGTGTGGGATTGGGAATACAACATGATGCTTGTATGCAGTTTGTATTTTGTGCTGTTGGCAAGTCTTTTTCTTTGCTCGAGAGTGCAGCTGCCTGCAAGGCCGCTAGCATCTTAATAACAATATTTTGAGTGTCCTTAGCTGGGAAGCATATTGCAGTGTACTGTACAAAACATAAGTGATATTCCACGGGCAACGTTAAAACAAAGTTAGAGCATACAGACAAAGACGCGGAGAGCCAGTCCTCGTTTGAAGATTTGTGTGTCGGCCTGACTTGATCTGCTGGGATTTGCAAGGATAGAACTCGGGTACACCTCAACACTCCAGTAGTACTCTGACAGCTTTCCACCAGCTCCTTGTTATCCTGCAGCATAATCAGAGCCTCACTGTGCCCAATTAACCCTGCTAATCATTGTTATGGCTGATGAATGCACAAACATTACACACACCTAGCACTAGCCTCGGGATATGAGACTGTCAGTACCAGCTGTTGACGTTCTAACCTGACTGAAGGGAAGTGGCCATGTATGAAAGGAATCTGTGTCACGTGCAAGCATATGGGTGTCTGTGGATTAGCTGTGTAATACTACAGGTTGATAAGAAGTCTCATGAGCTAGCATGAAATGACAGCTATTGACTGCTGTGGCTAGCAGGGAGTGGGATGATTTTCAGTGTTCCAGTTTCATCACTGGGCAGTAGCAAAAACCTGAACCCCATGGGAAGCTCTAGCGGGACCAGGACTGATGAACACGGACTGTAATCCATCACTTTACTGTTCATGCATTAGAGCTGTGTCCACAGCAGAGCTGGCCAATAGACCATTAGCTCTGTAATTTGCCAGGCACTAACACAGAGAAGTAGGCAGCATACAGAAACACTATCTCAGCCACAATTAGCCAGTAAACTTTAATTAGTATTGTGATTAGAGACAGAGAGGCAGAAAATCCTTCAGCAAATTCCTCAGCCTCCCACTCCCTACAAACTCTGACAAGAGTGTCCAAGTTGAGCTGTGTTTGCGTTTTTCTAAACAAATATGTGTGCAGGCCTGTAGTCTATCTGGGCTTACACTAATGCAACTCAGCACTTACACCCAGGATGAGAACACAGCAGCTGACGACACAGCAAATAGGGTATGGGCTGCAAAACAACCGTGTGAAAATTATACACTCTGACTCTTACAATTGGTATGTCCAACACACCCATGACATACGTACAGCCAGAAACACACGTCTGTGCACCTGTGTCTGCACTATAGTATTCAGATAATTAATACAAGCGAATCCAAAAGTACTAGAATGAAAACAAATGGAACCTGACATGTAGATGTGTTTATACTACAAAGGATGTAGTGGTTGTTAACAGTTGCACTTTGCACATTTTGTATGAATGCAAACACTAATAGGCATGGGAAGAAAATATAATTTATGGAAATAGATCCTCAAAACCTCAGTTTGGGAATCAACATGTAAGCATCATTTTAAGAATTTAGCTAGTTCTGGTAACGTTTACTTTCTGTTATATACAGAGTCAGAAGTTGCCATTGCCATTTGTTCTTTTGGTCCCATTAGTTGCCAGTTGTCATATAATTTCGTCACAGGGCAGATCATTAGAAACAGAATAGAAAAAGAGGGTGCAGTGGCATGATAAGGAAGAGTGTTTTTTCTTTCTCCTTTTTTTTTTGTAGAAATCATGGTGGCCTGTGAATGCTGAATCCCTTAAGTCCTTTAGTTTCTGTCTTCTTCTCTTTGGAAACCTAATTGAAGTGATACCAGTGCTCTGCTCAGGGTAATGCTGGCCACAAACCTCAAAACTATTAAGAACAGTGGCTGGAAAAAAAAGCCCCAAACATACCCATTAAAAACAAAAGCGTTACAAGTAAAAAAAATCCCACTATTGTTCTGTTATAGTCAGTAAGGCTGCTCACAAACATGGCCATGGCCAAACAGATAAGTTTTTAAGCACCACTGACCAACTACCAAATAAAGCACCAAATCCGCACTGTTTTACTTTTAAGCTTAAATTTCAAAACTTACATTTGAACTACTGATTTTATCTACTGTTCCTTTCTTTTGTTTCCATCTTAAATCATGCTTTTTATTTGTTTTTGTTTTTTAATGTCTCTGTAAAGCACTCTGAATCACCTTGCTGTTGAATTGTGCTATATAAATAAACTTGCCTTGCCTTGCCTCGCCTTGCCTTACTGTAGGGGCTGGATATCAATTGCTGGTGTGTTGGCATCTAAAAATCTCCCTTGCTTATTCTTGCACTATACAATCTATACTGTATCTTCATCATACTTTTGGTCACTCATTTGCAAGATGGTCAAAAAGCTAAAAAGAAAAACTCAGCAAGCTTGTGTGTGTATAGTGTAGGCTAGTGAAGTGGCATAAAGAGAGTAGAAATAGCAAATCCCTCTAAACAAAGTAGTATAGAGCCAAACAAAAGAAGCAGCTAGTGACATTGCCCTGTCTGCCATCACCACTGCAGGTGCAATGATTCATGGGAGAATTCATCTAGGAATGAGCTGGCGGGCAATAAATCACCTCCACTGCAAGACATCTGTGCACACTGAGCCTGGCTTCTTCTTTCTCTGGTTGTTTGCAGAAGTTTATGAATGCCTGCGTGCACGCTGATGGGCGTGGCCAGTAATGTATGTGACTGCATATGGAAATACTCTAGATTACTATTACAATCTCTATCACATAATAAATAAAATGTAAATCTTATTATAGCTTAGCCAACTCATTAGTGGTTATTAGTGATGCATATCTAAAGCACTGTGAGAATGTCAATGCCTACTTCTACCACAGACTCCTCATTAGTCCATCATGCAATACAGTAAGTAGGAACCATCATTACAAGCTTAGTTAAAACTAAGTTTTCTGTCTGTCTATTTCACATTGTTTCATTCTGCTAAACATTCCTCTGTCTACCTCCTCTCCGCACTGCGGACTGTCCCTCAGCAGTGAGATGGTCTTTAAAGCAGCATATTTATCTCTGCATCAGTGACATCACCAGTGAAAGGAAGGAACAGAAAGAGAAAGAGGGGGAGAGCAAAACAGAAAAGAAACCAAAAAAAAAAGACATGCAAAAATCCCGTCTGCTGTCTGTCTGGCAGAGGTCAGTCTTCAAGTAGTGAGGATGGGATGAAATGAGTTTACAGAGGAGAGAAAGACATGATGTTGTTTTTGATAGAATCTGGGTTTACCCCTTGCATTATGTATACTGATACATAATTCCATCAGTCTGATAAATCTCCCTTATACTGTGAAATCAAATTTATATTGTCTTATATCCCCCTTCAGTGCACCTGATCATAATACAGGTGTCTCTGATGTAAACTAACTGCTTGTTGCAGTGTGGCAGGGATTGCAGGCAGATAAAAACAGAAGCAGAAAACAAGGGGGAACAGAAGATCGAGCAGCAGAGCCCAGAAGAATGCTTCTCTCAAACAGACAAGCTGACCTTTTTGCTTTTTAGTTCCATAACAGTGGCTTTCGTATTACTTACACAGCTTGCTTTTACTGTGTGTGTCGCTCTCTATATGCTTCCTTTTGTCACCTAGAGTATTCCTCTTTTCTTTGCTCACTTTTTCTTATTGCTGAATCCCAGTTTCTCCCTTGAATTCCTCTGTCTCATGTTAGTGCAGTGAATACCACAATAGTGGATGGTAGAATTAACTGATGGACACACTTATATAACTGCCTGACTGCAGACAGGTAAGGTAAATGTCTTTCAGATTTTCACTATGGGCTGAAGCAGGGCCACAGGGATAACCATATTACTGCCACAGTTTCCTTTGTTTTGTCCACATAGAAATGATGCGCATACATACATTATGTTTTCAATACATGCAGGTCACAAAATGACAATCAACTGCATACCGAACAGAAGCAAAAGTTGTTTTTTTTTGTTTAGCTGGTAAAAATGACAAATGTGGGATTAGAACCTCCATTAAACATAAACCATTCATAGTCGAAAATACATAATCGAAGAGTAGCCCATAACAAAAGTTGGAAATGAAATGATTTTAGTAAGGGTTAAGGATATGTGGCAGTACAGTGGCTTGGGTTAGGAAAAAGCACTTGCCCATCCTAGTATCTGGGGTCATTTCGCAACTAGGAAATCTCTGGACATATTATAGCCTTCTGAAGGCAGAAAAGAGCAGTTGGTAACAGCATGTATATAAGTGGAGGTACAAGACTATCTATGCCCTCCAGTCTTCGCAGTAAAAAACGAAAAAAAAAAATAAAAATCTGAAGTTCAGGGGAAGTGGCCTCTCCAAACTGGGAGAAAAAAAAAGGAAAAACAAGGATGAAAACAAAGATTCAAGTCAAATAAAATGAAAAACATGCAAAAAAAAAAAAAGAAAGAAAAAAATCTCCTGGTTGTTATGGTTACAGTACATGGGAAAGTGGATTAGAGAATATGTTCATATTCCTTAATGAAACGGGACTTGTAAGACTATGAAGCCAAAGAGGAGCGAGTCAACATGGAAGTGAAGTGTGAAATTAACAGATTCAGCCTGACTACATACAAGCTGTAGCAGCCATGACCCCTTGTTCTTAACCAATCCTTCCTTTATTTCTCTCACTCTCATCTTTTTCTTCTTCCAATATGTAGTCAGGGACATACTGGCTACTACTCTATTTCCAGGAACAGCCAACACTGCCTATGCGTGTGTGTTTTTAAAATTTCCACATTATATCAAGTCTTTCTTCAACTGAATCTATTCCTTCCGCATGTTCATTGAGCCGGTTATTCAAAGCTCGATTCAATGGGTCTTATCAGACTGGCTGTTTATCTGTCGCATTTTATGGTCTTATCTGCAGAGGTGTTGTCCATCTGCTCCAGGTGACAAGGCACTGGCTCTCTGCTTATTTAAAACCACAGAAAAAGTTGGCTTAGAATTCACCTTGTTTTCCAGCATTGCATATAACGTTCGCACAGTTGAAGATGGAATATTCTTGCTCAAGGAAGTCCTTATACAATGACCAAATTCCCCAAAGGGGCAAAAGGGGACATGTTCACGGGTAATTTATAGTGTAATATCTACATGATGAGACATATAAGTCTCATGAAACATAAAATACCTGTATGTTACAAGCTGCAGTGCATTTTTCCTGGAGAATTTTCTTCTTTTAAATCCAGGTTTTATCATCTGGAGGAAAATGCATGTGCGTTTCTGTTTCTGGAGGAACCAAATGAAACGCTCTATCTGAAACGACCTGTGATTAACCAAAGTGGTTTGCAACTTAGAGGGATTTTGCCCTCTGACAAAAGAGTGCTTCGTCACCCATTTTGTTCCAAAAGGAATTAAAATGGCTCCATGCCCGCTATTACAGTCTTTACTCTTTAACTGTCCTATTTAAACTAGATTTATGTTGACGTGTCCATCCAGCAAACTGCTCTCTGTCTGTTCTATCACAAAAAAAGGAAGCACTGCAGCATTGTCCCTTCTATGTTTAGGTTTAATCAAAGAGCATAGCCACCGCCATGTATTTGGCACATCCCAGTCTAGACACAAAGGCTTATATGGGCTAAATAGAAAGCATAAGACATCTGCAGGGCACCATCCATTCAGACTCCATTACCCCACAGATAGGCTTTCTCAATCCCAAACTAGCCATCATCATCAGTCAGTAACCAGCACAAGAACCCATATAGACCCAGTGTTCTGTCTCCCAGCCAATTAAGTAGCAGTTATGAGTCCAGCAACACAGCTCTGATGGGACAAATGACAAATAATAAGACATGCCAAATCCAAAATGAGCCTGGGCCTAATTGGTGGACATTAAGCACACTGAGAGTAACTTGGACCAGACGGAATGGTTAAGAGCCTGTAACAGTATGAGTGTGTGGCAGTAAGATTGGATGGGGCTGTGATAGCACACATTTCGAATTAACTAAGCCAGCATATTGCTCTCCCTTTCCCTTCTCTCCTCTTCCTTCCCATCTGATACCTAAGGATGTTTTCCCATACAGAAACTGCTGGCCCAAAGCTCATCCAGATGCAAATAGCTGCACATCCACACAAGGAGAGATGCTGAACTTTAAAGAAGAGAGCCTGACTTGAGAGAGTAAAACTGGTAAAAGAAAGAACACCAAAGGGAGGAGCTGAGAAATTCAGAGCATGAGGGATTGAACAGACTGCAACATTTCATCATCAAAACTCCAACAAGCAGCTATTCAGAAAGGGAAAAAAAAAAAAAGATTGAACCGTGTCGATTTGTTTCGGAGGGTGAAAAGCCGGTGGTGAGATCAAACAGGCCTTTGATATTTCTGTCATGTATAAAGAGATCCTCACTCTTGGGAGGATATGCTAGTGAACAAGCACTTCTTATATTCACTGTTTATCTTGTGCTCTTTGCCAATATATACATACACCTCAGCAAAATCCATCCCACAATGCACGACACAGAAAAGCCATTGAGCTTTGACATCATTGTGTCTCTCTGTTTGTCAGAAGAATTACAGCACCCTATTTCTTTGACAAGACTTCCACAGCTGCATTAAACCCCATAAGCAGTAACTGGTGGTCCAACAGAATGCTACTAAAACTGTTTCTGTGTCCATCCACTTCTTTTTTCTGTCTCAGTGTTGGTTCATTGGCCACACTGATGCTTTTTATGTGGCTAAAGCACCAAAAGTTGTTGATTAAGAGAACTGGCTACAGAATTTATGCAAAACACAATACACAAGGTATCATGAAAGTGAAGGAGTGAAGGACACAAAGCAATGCACCATCAAATAATCTATTAAATAAGCAGTTCTCCTGGGATGATGTTGATATATACATTTTTACCCCTGTCGTGTTTATGCCAGATTGGTTCACCATACTATCTCTGTTTTATGCTTCTGTTAACCCCTGCCTCTTATGTCGTAGTTATAATAAAAGAAAGAAAAATAGGATTTCAAACAAACTCCAGAGTACTATCATACTGCTGTCTCTTAACCTTGAGAATCAATTTACCAAAGAAGAAAAAGCAGACTGGCTAAAAGTATGCAATGATAAATCAAATTACCTAGCTTAGAGATCATTATTCATAAGCCACTAGAGCTGTCTGGCTTTTAGATTCACTCAGTTTTGTGGTTCAATAAGGCCAATGACTTGCTGCATAAACTCAGCGCTAACTGTGTTACTGTGTGGGAGTTCTCACTTTGCAGTTCAACTTTGAATATAGCCAATTGCTCTTGCTGCTCCTGCAGCAATGCACACACCTACCTGATGCAAAACCATACCCCCAGAAATTCAGGAGCAAAGGTCGCAGGTTCAAATTGTGTAGCACTTTTCAAATGATAGTTACCAATAGAGGACAACAAAACAGATTACAATGAAATTTCTTTTAAAAAAGTAATAAAAACATGGCATAAAACAAACCAAATAATATGCCACGATGACATGAAAATCCACTCTGAGTTGCACCAATTACACCTTGAAATACAGACCAATCATATGCATGTGTGTGCGCACCGGTGTGAACGTGTGCATGAGGGCATGTGACTCTGTCCTGACTTCAGGCCGGATTAATTGATTGCTGCTGTAACATCATCCAGATTTCATTTCCTTCTGAGAGATGTGCATCCTAGCAACAATCTTACAGGACACACAGTGTACTTGATGTCAACACCTTATCCCCCTCTCTCTCTCTCTCTCTCTCTCTCTCTCTCTCTCTCTCACACACACACACACACACACACACACACACACACACACACACACACACACACACACACCTCATTCTTATCCAGCACTGCTGAGCACATCGAGGAAACTTAAATCAGCGGCATCTCCACTGATCAAATCCATTTACATTTGTATTCATTTTGAGGCTTCAAGACAATGAAAGAAAGTTTCAGATATCCTGCTGAGAAACACTTATTAGGATATAATGTAAATGCAGGCACACTAATGCATGGCAAGAGCCAAGGGACGAAAAAACAAGGTTGGACAGCAGGGATGATTAGGATGACTCATCAAAAGGCGGCAACTCATGGCTGAGCTTCCTGCACACCTTGAAAAACATTATTATGATGCAAGACGAGGAAATGTTTGATCCTTTGGGAAAAAAAACAACAACAAAAAAACCCAAACATGGCTGTTGTAAGCTGATGATATCTGTACAGTATGGACACACATACTGAATACTGTATGGACAGAGGAAGCATATTACATATGTTTAATTGGATGGTTAGGTTAAGAGATATAAACTGTGCTCATGCTGGTGGTGGTGGTGTGTGTGTGTATACACCAGAGGAAAAAAAGGTTGCTGTGGATATCTGCATGTGTGAATATGTGACAGACAAAGGGCATAGAGTAGCTGTGTCTCTTGTGATGGGGAGCCTGATTATATCAGTGAACCATTTGGCCTGTGCTGAAAGTGCCTGCTATAAATCCACAAGCTCTTGTTCCCTCCAGGCAAACTCATTTTATCCGGGAAAAAGTTGCATCCTCAGTTCCTTATAGAAAGAGAACAGCTGGAGCTTCCTCAACTTGACAGAGAAGATACCAGTGTCTCAGACACAGCAGCGTTGGGGCTGCACTGATCCACTACTTATCTGGGGAAACTGGACCAGTGGGAGACATTCAGGGTCTTAGCTGAGTGCCTTCCTCCTGTCTGCAAAGATCTGTTATTGGAGGGCTTAATTGGAAGCAGGAGAATGATGTCCAAGAAATGTAGTCTGTGGTGAAACATAATGACCCTGTTATCCCCTCTCCTCTACAGCCTTTTCCCCCCTAAATTACTTTGTTGTCTTCGTGTTCTCTCACTTTTCTTAAGCCAATGTGTTTACAGTTCTCTAGTTGTTTTTAACCAAATACTATGTGTCCAAGGCCATTTTTCTTTACTTAAAGCGAACTTCTTTTGTATAGAGGGAGAAACAAAATAAAATAAACAACCTCAGTAAAACATTTCACAATATTTCATAATAATGCATCTATGCTAAATAATGAGATGGTTCATCCATTTAAAATTAAAAAGTTCAGCCTGATGGCTAAGCTCAGCCAATACAAATGAACAAAGCATTTTAAAATAGAACAAATGGAGAAAAAGAAGTATATGATTACGCTAAAAACCAAGACTTGGCTGCATGTAGGGATGCTACATGAGTGCTTGAGGCACAAAGCCGAGAATGCTGCATCTGGAGATAGAATATACTGGGGCTTTAGGTTTTGGCAAATTACCACATTATTTACATGAGTCTAATTCCTCCTTTCCATGCAATAGGAAAACACTAAAATTTAAATTAAACCTGTCTAAATACATAATGCCTTCCATCCAAGTCTCCCGGCAGCTGCAACAAAGCAAATGAATAAATATGGGGACATTAAAAATGGAAATTAATAAAAAGGAGTAATTACCTGTGGATTATCTCAGTCTAGTAATTAAACAGCATTGGCATATGTTTGACACTGATATGCCCGCGGAGCTTTATGAATTATGCTGATGGCAGATCATCCTGAAGCTTTTGTTGTGCTTTGTGCTATCACTAATATGGGCCAGATAATACACGGAGGACAGGTAGCTGTCAGAATACGAGCATTTTCTTAGTAGGTAATCCTGCTACTGAGCTAAATGGAAGTGATTAAAGCTTATTTAACTGACCTTTTTGGGAAATAAGCTTGTTCCGATTCTTCATAATAATTACATTTAATATTTGACTTCATATCTCATATCTGCCTGTTAATAAAAATACAGTTAGGAGATTTGGTTAGCATAGCGCAAAAGCTGGGGTAAAGCATACACCATAACATCACCCACTGGTTTGTGGACTACCCTTTTGAATTTGGGCATTTTGCAAATGAATATTATTTTTTGCAAATTAGCGCGCAACACTGGATGTGTCTGTTCCTTTCGTACCATCCAGTGAAATAGCTGTGCAGTAGTGTTTTTTGGCTTTTAGACAACAGAGTTAAAAATGCACCACAACCAGTTCAGTCATTCAAATTAGTTGAGACCAAAAGCCAGATTTACTAACAGCCTGTGGTGGCATGAAATCCTCTTGAGGTGTTAAAAAGAAACTTTTCCATTGAATTTAATGCTGAAAAGAAGCACGTCTTTTTTTTTTTTTTAAACGCCTGATGTATGGTTGTGGTAGTTACTGTTGGAAGTGCTCTTTTTCAAATAAGGAAGGGAGAGATTATCAGAGTGAGTGAGTAACTGGCATGAGTGGATGTCTCAAAGTTGTGAGCATTGTGCCAAAAATTTGGCTCTGTCTTGTAATTCCTCACTCTGCATGCTTAGACCTGAGCCCCACATATTTCTGCTTCCAAATAATTCTGGCATTTTGATGAAACAGAGCAGAACTTAGCTGAACTGAGCTGAAGATTAGAGGGAGAAGAAGAATGTGCATCTTGTTTTACCTACAGACAGGTTACTTTTCACATCCAGGTGAATGGTACGCAGACGTCACATGCCCATTCTTAAAAGTGTGGACACACACAGCAACCTTTTTATTCTTTTGACTTCACTCCGGTATCGATCTGTTACAAACCAAACTGAAGGTCTGTCAAAATGAATCAAATAATGAAACTCAGACAAGTACAGATTTATTCAGAGAACAGCTGTTCCCCAGCAATTTCTAACAGAAGAGTTAGGCTTCTCTAGATTCTTCTCTAGCTGCCTCTGTTATAAATTGCCATGTTGACACAATAAAAAACCTGCACTTACAGCTTATTATTTTGGCCTGCAGACTGCACATACCCTGCTCTTTTAGGACCCGCTAATTTGCGCTGCTCTGAGAAGAATGCTGGTCTTTACTGAAACAAACTGCCTTAAATCAGAACTTATTATATATTTTTTTTCAAGTACAGCACTAACTTGCCTCTCTTAGTAAATTTGGTCGAAAATATGTAAATTTCTGCAGCAAGGTTGGGCATTTTAACATCTAGAATCTGACATGTTCCCAACAAGTCTAATTATTCCTTTTCTTTTTACTCTCTCTCGCTTTTAAAAATTTTTTTTAAACTAATTTTACAGGAGGAATATGAGAAATAGAAATGCATTTTTTTCTCCCATCATGAAAAACAACTTTAGACTGGAAATGATAACAAATGGCGCCAACCTTTCATATCTTTTACAGCTTTTAAATGCTAAGCTTAACCTAAGAATGCACCTGTTCTGCAACTTCAAGCACTGTTACAGCATCTATTGTAAAAAGAAAAACCCCACATCTTTAAAAATCTTCAATTTCCTTAACATGAGCTAATGACATTACATGACAGAATGGCTCAGTTTTTCTGTACTGGATTTTTTTTAGCCTTTATTTTAATGGAAGTTTCTACACTCAGTGCCCTTGAGCCGTTCAGGGACAGGCACGCATAGTCCTGCACGCTCAAACAAACAGAGTAAGTGAGAAGGACAGACAGAGCAGGACGTGCCTCCCCTCTGTGCTTACCCAAGTGGGTGTCCATCAGGCTAAATGAGAGATGAGAGGTTCAGCTTCATGTGACTTGGATACGATCCTAATGACTGAGACCTGGCAGAGACAGACCAGCCACATTCAAGCATATGGAAGAGCGCAGGCACACATGCACATAAACACATTAACAATTACATCTAATCAAGAAAAATGAATGTAAAAATGTGCACATGCATGTTTCCAAACATGGCTATTAGAAGCTCTCACCTTCAAACAAAGTATTATTGTACAAGAGTAAGAGGGTGCTCATCAGAGGGATGAGGCGAGGACAATTAAGGATGACATTTTTGACAATAACCTTCCATTCTACGCCTCAAAAGACAAAGAAAGAAGAAAAGCAAAAATAAATGCAAATAAAAATAATAACAGCAACAAAAACACACCACAGGGGTACTTCTTTTGCTTGATTACAAGCATAGACTCTTACACAACAGAAATCCCTTTAGAAGTTATTCATAGGGTCTGCTCAATGATTAATGGCTGCATATTGGGGAGCTGAAGGCAGGCAGTATAGCAAGGCCATAGCTGTCCCAGTATTCGTGCTACACAGGCATCAAACAAGCTTGCACACACAGTAGCCTGCAAACGTGGGCAAACACACATTTGCCTCTGTGGAGCAGGAGTCAGGCAGGGCTGATCTACCTGTACTTTAGCTAATGGAATGGAAGGGTCCCTGCTGTGTGCTGTTCAGCTTGATTTCCCCTGGCACCACAGTCAGCCAGGGGCTTGCACTTGATGATTATTCACATCTCTACACACATATTACTAAGGAAGGCCATAGCATTGTTTACATCTGGTCCAGAGGGCATGTTGGTTCCCCATGCTCATAAAGCGTGGCATTTTTACAAGACACTCAAGCATGTACTATCCCACAATCCAGCAATAATTGTGTTTTTTGTTTAGTTAGTTTGCAGATTTGTCATTTTTTTTGTTGTTGGCCATTTTAATAAGTGCTTATCATTTAAAACTGTCCTGTTGATCACTGATTGCAGTTTATTCAAAGTGAAAATGAAAATAATCTGTCTAATATCACTCCAGATAGTATATTTTTTTAGTTTTAGATGCTTTTTTGGAGATTTAGAGTGGCTTTACAAATGGCTCTGTTGGCCTGTCGGCCTAATTTTCTTCTCTACTAGTTGAATTGCCATTGCTTTATAACTATGACTTGCAAAACAAGTTGCATTCTTGCCAGCCCCAGATGGATATTCTGTTCTAAATATGAAGAATTAAGTTACAATATTACCTTTTTAAGGTAAACATGGACATTAACATGTTACCACTAAAATGGCATTGATGAACACGTGCATTTATTGAATGAAATGGGTATGTGTCTATGTTTCTCTTTGCAAAAGTATTGTTTTACTTTGTGTCTTTGTATGTATGTACAGTACATGTGTCACAAAACCAGCTTATGTGCGTGTGCCTTTATCTTTGCACGGACGTCTATTGACCTCTCCCTGACTCAATTATTTTTCTCCCTGTAGCAATAAGGATTAGAACTTTTTCACAGCTACAGAAAAAAAAAAAACCCTCAATTCATTTGCTGGAAATATGACAATAAAGAAGAAATTGGTTTTCTCGGGTTGAGAAGATAGAAAATCTGAAAATAATTTTCCACCCATAGATGACATTTTTTGGGGTTTTGAGAAGCCTTTTAGTTATTATTTTCCTGAGAATGTCACTTCACATAAAAGAAGGGAAGATTGAAGAAAGTCTGTGTCTATATGATTCTTAATAAAACTAACATATTGAGGGGCTTGGGCTGGTTAACATAAGGTGCGTACAGTCATGTCCAGTAAAGGCAAAAAAACCAACAACTCTAATGTGACGTTAACAGCACAGCCCCCATGTGTGCGCTGAGCATAACAGCACTTAGAACACTGCAGAGCTGAAAACCAGAGGAAAAGGTGATGATTTTGCTGTTTTTAGCTCTTAAGATACCTATTCCAAAATTCACTGCATCTTGTCTGAATTACACAAAAAAAGAGACACAACTGAAAAATGATTGGAGTCACAAATGCTGCTGGAATAGGGAATGAATACCTTTGGCACCCTACTGAGTGAGTAAATGGCTTGTGGGGGTCTGAATGAGTGCGTACTAGAGCTTAGAAATGACTGGATCTTTTATGCCAAAACATCACAGACAAGACAGCACAAGGTTTTGAATTTGAAAGCCTTGCTCAAAGATGAAATGTGTGTGAATGTGTTCTTGAGCACATGTACAAAAAAAAGGCATAACTGAACCAGATCGCAGGCAATAGAAAAAAGCTTCAATTTTTAAATGCTTATTGAACGATGTATAATTGTTTGTGTAAAAGCTATTTATCTGTTAAATAGGGTATCAGTCTTTAAGGTGAACATTTAAGATGAAATATTAAACATTTGCTCATCTACTTGATGCACCGTTTTTTCTCTCCCCTCACATAGAATCAGCCATAATTGGCTACACCCTCCCATTTGTCTCCCTCTCATTCGTCTTAACAAATAAACAAACTTATTCCATTTGCTATGTGATTGATTCCTTGGCTCTGACTTTTATTCCATCTCTGGGTTAATGCATTTAACTTAATGTGTTGTCATCATGATAGACTAGTGAAGGTTCTTGGCATTGCGACAAAGTTGAGTTGTGTTTTCCAGAGTCCCCTTAAACACTAAGGACGAAGTTAAATGAAACAGCACTGATTCACTAAACACTAACTCAGTGAGCTCTGCACCACATTTGTAACACTGCATCAAAACAAATGTAAGCTTAGGAAATGGCTGTTTGGACAAATGCAATGACTGTGGACTGGAGAGGTAGATGGGGAGGCACTAGGGAGGAAAGCTAGCTTGTGAGTTGGAAATTACTCATTTCAAACTGGTTGGGAAAAGCAGGGCATGGAGACTGAATGATAAAGTTGCTCCTTTTGTTGCCAGGAATTCTGTTGCGCTTGCAACAGAAAGGCTGGTATTGTTTTCATCCCAGGAGTCTTTTTGTTCTTTCCGAGCTGAGTTTAAAATTTGGACAGAAGCTTGAAGATTGGTATGGCCTGTTCCTCGTTTAGGATGCTGTCTGCTGCTTTTTATTCTATAATGTATTCTTAATGCCCCATATTGGGTATTTTTACCTGGTGTATAAACATATCATATGTTCAAAGGTAGGTTCAATTGGACAGCTCACTGCCATTGCAGCTGAGGTGATCCCATTCCAACATGGCCTCAAATTTTAGGTTGCATTTTCATCTGGTGCATTAAAAGATGTACCTGTCGGACTGAAGTAGCTGGTATTATTTTCACCTTGTTGGTTTATGCGTATGTGTGTCTCTGTCATCATTGAAACATGAGAAACATTGTTGGCAGGTATAACCAAAAACATCTGTTTGGATAGTTGAGACCACAATGAAGTTCTGCTCTTCTGCAGTTTGAGAGCTCTGAGGTTTTGTAGCTGGTGTGATTCTATCTCAAGATGGATTTTAGCTGTGAATACTTATGCATCTTTTGGCCAAGCTCTTTTTGTCTAAAAGCAAGATTGAGTAAGATTCTATAATACAGGGTTTTTACCATATTTTGTCATGAAGGGGTGACAGCTTATCTTTTTTATGCTACAGGGAACCCTGATTACCAGCCTCCTGCGTATCAGACAAGCAGCTTGTCTTAAAAAATAAGCAATGCTTGGTAATATCTGAAATTCTTCCTCTTGCTTTGTTTCATTAAACAAAACCTCTTGAACAAGGTAGCTTTTGCAGTTTTAAAACAAGTGTTAATAATAAAACAGTAGCTGACAGTTTAGTCAATGCTAAAGATTACCTCAATGCTTTATTTTTAATGAAGAGTATTCAGTACTCTCTAATGCAAGCGTTTCATGTCTCAGTTTCTAGGGCATATTTGGGTTGTGCTACAACTGAGACAAGGTGTTTTTGACGAAACATTCATGCTCAATAAGCAAACGATCATTTGCCTGAATCTAAAATCAAATATCTCTGGTGGTTAAAACAAATAACGGCATTAAAATCAAGCTCTGCTGTGATCGTTTCATTGCTCACATAAATAAAAAGTGAAAACAAGAAGCAGGGAGCCAGACATTAAGCTCTCTTCTCTCCCTCAAGGTAAAATATTTTGACACAAATTAAGACCAACGTTAACTCTGAATTAACAAATAAAAAATGTAATATAATAAAAATGGAAATACCTAAAGTGAAAACTTTACAAACTATATTTCTGTTCCTTTGAATTTCAAGGTTTTTCCAAGATCACTCATCCAAGTGGTGTGACTGATGGTCTATCAGATAAGGGATGCAGTGACTGTGTCACTGCATTTCTCTCTGTGTAAGTATCTTTTCTTGTATTGCAGGTCCTTTGAGGGTAGTCACTTTCCTCGCTCTCTCTGATGTGGTACAATTATGGCTCTCTTTTATAGCACTCAGCCATTCCAAACACATTAAAGCACGAGAGGTGAACATATATTTCCTGCTGGAAAATTGACGACCCTAATAAGAGAAGAGAAAACACATATACACGCACAGTGTTATTACTAGCCATATAACAGTTTATACAAGTTTCTGATTAATGCAAACTGCAATATTACTCTCATGCTGGCAAACTGATGAATTACCAGCAATAATGAGGATGGAAGAAGAGGAACAACCGAACAGCAAGATGTAACTGATTTTAACAGAAAAGTGCAAGGCTACAGATATAACAGAGGAGTAAATAAGTGGGCGTAAGAGAAGAGGAAAAAAAAAAACCTCTAGCAGGAGAAAGAGGCAGAAGAAGACGATGGCAGGAATTGAGGACAGTAAATGAAAGAGAGCGAGGACTTCAAGTCTGCAAGCTGCCTAATAACCCTTAGCTGTTGATCGAGCTGTTTCTTGGCGCCAACACTAAATGTTCTGTTCAGTCGTCCTCAGTCACATAATCCTCTTATCCGAGTTGATTTCACCACTGTGAAGTGACACGCGACTGTTTGCTGTGAAACTGGCAGAGCCTTGGCGGTCGTTTGTGTCTTCAGCTCAGGGCACAAAGCCTAAGGGAGCAGAGAAGTTTTTTGGGCAAGGCAGAGATGGACACGAGGTCCGCATACTTTGAGTCGGAATGAAAGAAAACTAACTGAATTTCTGGAAGATTTACACCAGTGTATCTCACTGCACACAAAAGCATACCTGTAAGAAAGAAAACTCAGATGTTCTTTTTTATTCCTTACAAGGTCATCAACAAAGGGCTCTGTTAAATCAGTGAAGCCAGTGGAAGGAGATCTAAGGTCAAGGACTCAGGAGTTTGACTTTTGATCTTACCCTGTGAGTTAAATCTCATGTGTTCAATGAACTGGGTATGAACCACAGGTAAGATTTAATCACTCTGATCTTTATATAGTATTTGACCTTGTTTTGGAGCAAGAGCAATATAAAGCGCCGGTTTGGATGGTATGTATGAGGAGAAATGTCCCTCAGTGAAACTGATTACAAAAACTGAAAACCTAGTCATTTTAATTTCTTGATGCATGCTCAATCATCCAGGTAAGGAAATCCCAAAAAGTTTGATTAAAGTAACTAGACTCAACTAGTCATTTTAATCAATAAATGCACATTCAGGAGATCTCTTTTCTTCAGCCTAATCCTTCTTTCCACTTGTTTCCCCCTAGGGCATACGTGCAGCTCTTTGATTAACCCTTGGAGAAAAGCAAAGCAGTGAGTGTTTCTGACTAGTGCATGTCCTGCTGTGGAAGAGATGGCTGCCCAGCTGATCGGCGCCACAGGGTGCTCCATGCTCTGTTAAAGAGATAACACTTGCAAGGGTTGAGACCTACACCTTCCCGTAAGAGCCATCTACACATGTTCGCATACACCAAATGGGGGGGATCAGTTGGTTCAGTGGAGATATATGAACTGGACGGGGATAACAGATATATTGTTTCAGGGATGAGTAAGCTGTTTTCAGGGAATTTCCAGCAACACCCAGCCTCCCACACGCACAAAAAGTGAGCCATTTCCTCTCTCTGCAGGTGCCTTCTGCCTTCTGTGAGAGCTGGCAAGCGAGACAGAGTTCACGTAAATGTCTGCTCTCATAAATGTCATTCATTTGTACACGTGCAGTTTTAGTCTGACACCGTTCTGCTCTGCACTGTGCTGCTGCATCAGCTCACTCATTTCATTTGATCAATTCCACCAATTATAAGTCACACTGTCGGTGGACAAGAGGGGAAACAGAATCCGTTGAGCTTCTACTTTCTCCTGATGTGACGGAGCAAAAAGAAGTGAGGGTAAGAGTACAATATGCGTTAATTCTCTTACACTAAAAAAACACTTACTAGCACAAAATGCCTATGCTGTGCTCATACAAGTGTCGCCATGTGTAATTGTTATTTACCGAATGAGCTGTAGTAGTAGCAGTTCCTCTGGGTGGCCTTCATTATACACTTTGAAGCATGAAATACTACAGTATTTTAGGTTTTTGATCGCAGAACACACAACATTTGTCTGGTACAGATGTCTCTGTTGAGGTTGGTTTCATAACTTTCGTTTCAGTTATCCTATATAAATGTGGCATGACTTGACATCTAAGCAGTTCATAAACACCAACTGCCAAATATAGACATTTCTCCACCTAGCTCATATTGCACACACATATTGTAATCTCCCCACTCTATCTCTTTCTTATTTAATTAGAACTGGCTCATCTCACTCATTTTATACTGAATGACAACCAGACTTGGACAGGAGGGCAGATGGCACAAGAGATACCATGTAATTAAGGCTGTGAAAAGATGGGGGCCAGAGGATTGATGGCTTCAGTCTTAAAACCAGGCAGAGTGGCTGTGATTTTCATATTTCAGCTTCAGGGTAAGATTTGAAAATGTCCCTTTAGTGATGGATTGAGCAAAAATATGCAATCTGGCAGCTAGTGGTGTCATTGAGACCATTCATTACAAATTCAATAACTCACATCATGTCTCCACCCTTTGCGCTTGTGCTGTAGCGACGATGCAAAAATGGACTTGGGTTTGGTGAGAAATGAGTGGAGTGCATTTTGGCTCTCTTTTCCCCTTTACTTTAATCTCTGACAGCTGTTAGTTTCTACGTAGTAAATGTTGTGTATATGTTGAGACAACAGTCAACAATTTCAAAATTTGTAAATGAGCAGTTATCCTCTTAATCTGTCTGTCTCTGTGTTCAGTGAACATCTGTGTTCATAAAGCGTCACCCTGCACAAAGGAGCTCAACATGAATGCAAACAGCTATGATAGAAAGGCTTTCGGGATAAGACATTTTATTGCTCCCTATGATATGCCCAGCTGTTTTCTATTATAGATACATAGGGGAGTAAATGAAAAAAAAACAAAAACAACGTGGAAACAAATTCAGATGTTCAGGGTGTTCTTCAGTGTAATTAAATATCACAGCTGATCAAAGGTACATATGTCAGGGACACAATAGCGCAGAATGCACCCGCATCGCATCAGACGCGAGACGATTTTAGCAGCCTGTGATAGAAACACTTCTAAAACAACTGCATTACTGCTCAGCCTGTTTACAGCAAAGTAAAACCCATCATCACTAATCTCACTCTATGCCTCAGTGTAGCAAAGAGATTTCCCTGCGTCCTTTGGTGATTTCCACTTCCTACGGCGCCTGGTTTAGCACATGCAGTATGCTCATTGAAACTGATCCAAGCAACCATGCTATGTGCCGTCTCCTACAAGATAATTAGCCGTGAAGAGATGAACACTGGGTCACTGACTTGACACTTGTTTATGGAAAATCTCTCCTAGGTAAAGTTTCAAACTGCTAGGGACACCTGTTTTGGTTTTCATTACTGCAAAATCGCAAAAACATGTTGCTTTAAAAATGATACGGTAAACACCGTGTAACAACGAATGAAAATGGAACTATTTCTAAACAAGTCTAATAAATAAATCATTTCAATTCTTTGCTCGGGTTTATGGGAGATTTCTTTGTTAGGAGAGAGCAGCCACAGTGCACTCTTCTACTTTGAAAACATTGATTGGCTTTTGCTTTTTTCTCACCACACATGGACCTCTCCGGTCTCTCCACAAATCAGTAGCATAGAAATGAGGACAGGTTTCTCATTACAAAGATCGAATAAGATTTTGTGTTTCTAATCTTAGTGCATAACTGTCTTTCACGGTCGTGTCGAGGCCAGACATGTGTGAAGGCACGGTCCAGCAGTTTTACTTTTAACAGAACATTTATACGTATAAGTGTTCACACAAGTCTACACACACACACACACACACACACACACACACACACACACACACACACACACACACACACACAGGACTTGGACAAGTAATATGAATATTCGCCTGGTTGCCTTGATAATGAACTTGCTAGCTGTAAAACACTTCTTGTAGCCCTCCTGTAATTATCACTGCTTGGGTGTTAATGTAAGGATGTCACACTCATCTCGTTGAGTGAGACTTCTGCTTCAGTCAGTTTTGCCATACAGTATGAGTCTCATTTTCTCCTGTACCAAAACATTGCCCCTTCATCAAACCGCAGCTGAGGTATGAAGATTTTTTGTGTGGTGTTCTTCTATTACAATGAAATAACTCCACCGAGATTACCTGCATTTCTACAGTCCAATTCCAGAGCAGTGATGTGCTAGCTAAAAATCTCTCTTGTGGCATTAGGTCAGCTCTGCTTGGTTCAGTATAAATAAGCAAAAAGGGTTGTCCTTTTAGAGGCATTATAGCTGATCTGAGAGGGGCTTTAGATACATTTTAAGTATTACACAGCAGTGCATTAACAGACTGTTCAAACCCCCTGTCACTTTAATATTGCAGAGACATTATTCATAAGATTTAATAAAACAAGAGGAAGAGAGTGGCTCCAAAGATGTGCAAAGAAGTATACAGAGACAAAAGGGTACACAGGTCATTGTTTTACCATCTGTGTTGCCTTTCCTTTGTCCACAGTTCTGGCAGTCAGTAGCTCCTAAGCTTTCGAATATATGCAAGATAAATATGTTATTTAAAAACCCATGCTATTACAGAATGTGGTGTCAGAGTACAACCAGAGGAAGTCATTGTTGAACTGATCCCCACCCTTAAATAAAAATAAGCGGTGCTCAGCTGCTCCTCATTTTTCTCTCTCTTGTTTTCAATAACAGCCTTGCTGGTAGTGCTTTTATTTTGGTAGTTTGTCCACATATAATAATAATTAATAGAAAGGAGAAAAAAATCATTTTCTTTCTTTTCTTTCTATAACCATATCACAAATGCTGGTACATCACCGGAGTGCCAGCACTTGGGGGGTATCTAATGAAAACTGCATCTTAACTTGACATAGTAAACCAGTCTTGATCTGTAACTCTTCATTAATTACTAATTATTATTTTTTAATCAAATATAAGTATTTATGATCTCCAGTAGACAGCACTACTGCTCATGTTTGTTCCAGAATACTGTTCTTGTGTCCTTTGGTTGCAGAAATATATTAAATCATCTTATATTCAACAAATTGCTGAACTGTTCAGAGAAACATGGTGACGGTGCTTTGATTGTGAGTTTTACTGGAACAATTGTGTTAAATTAAAAATAATGTTTGTGATGCATTATGCATGCAGAGTGCATTTCTCCATTCCAACACTACTAGTGAGAGCACAATATTGAATTTGTAAAAGACTCTGAAACATATGCAGATAAGGAATGGTGGTATAGAAGTGCATGCATTGTGATTAATGTTCTGTGGTTTGAATGCATTGACTGTGCCAAAGCGACTCAGGCCATTTTCATATTCTAGCCTGTATGGCATGAGGTTAGATAGTTGCCTACTGGAAATGTAAATCATCAAATGAAATATTTATCCACACCGAAGAACAAAACAGTATGTGGGCAGAAAAAGAGCCATCAATTAATAGGAGAATTATTGGACAGAAAGGAGCCTATAGCGCTATTATTTGGTGATTTTCATTTCCATAACTGCAATTAAAAAAACATTACTGGAACTGAAAAACTCTGTCTCTCTAAACTAGTTAGCTTCTTCTTGTGTGTACCTGGTGAACCTTCTACCTCTGCTAGTCCCAAGTTAATTCTGCTTTCTACAAAGCAGTTAAAATGCCTTCAATTTAATACTGATGTGATCTGTTTTCTCAGCAAAGCCTATGTTCTCCTCACAGGAGTGGGAAGCCACTGAAGAATTGTTCAGGAAGCACTCTGTAGAAAGACTTCTGTTCTTTTCCTTACACTTGCTGTCCTCTCTGTCGTACTCTCTCCTGCACATGCCACTTTTTTTCCACAGTTCATGAACTCAGAGAATGACTGATTTTGAAACCGTGGAGCTCTATAGGAGAGGAAAAGCGTTGTCATATCAAAGCTGTCAGCCATTCTTTGTTTGCTCTATGAATCCTGCATGCATCATTTCCTAGACAGCTGATGCAAATATGCAGACATTGAACATTGTCTGGCGCAGAATGCCCGTTGTCATTCAGTATATACTTAGAGCAGACATGCTGTCTGTCTTTGAGGCAACATTTGCAAAATTCCTAAATACACATAGAAACTTCAGACAAAAACTACTTGAAAAAAACTTAAATGTAGTGAAAAGGGGGGATAATAAACACTAAGAGAAATTAAAAGTTTTACAAGCTGAGGTCTGTTCCTGCCTTTGACAATGACATGCATATACTTATGCATTCTATATGATGACACCAGATGGCGACAGCTGTGGCTGCTAGGGAAAACCATGTGTTACCCGACTAGTTGGCAGTAGTTCCTGGAGGTTGCTGGCTAGCTGTACTAAAAATCTCCCAGTGATTGCTTTGGTTGTTAGCAGATTGCCAGATTCGGCTGTGGTTTTCGTGTTTGGATGCAAATACTTGCTAATTACAAGTCAAAAATGTACAAAGCAAACCGGAAATTGTGCCTAAGCAGCCACATGCTTCATACAGCACAATTTTCACTTTGAAGGCAAAAGTCTACATTTTCAATTTGTGTCACATTTTAACAGCATTTGTAGACGTCAAACTACAACTACAAGCCATAACCTAGTGACTTTTCCCTAGTGACAAGCAGTTGCCAGGGAATCCGTGACTGGTCTGTAGGGCTGTGTGACTGGGGCTTTAGCAATCATTCTCCCAGCAAATGCCATCAACCTCCATCAACCACTCACAGGAGGATACTAATTTTTCTGTCATGAACTGTCATGGACTGGTTTCTAGGCCTGTGTGGCTGGGGCCTTTTTCACTTGATCCTACACTGTCATGATGATTATGAACACCCAATGGAAGACAGTTAACGTCACATGGTTAGTGGTCACATGCCTGCTCCCCGGTTTTCTGTCTTGACCTCACTCATTTCGTATCATAGTGAATACAAACTTAAGTCTGTTTTGAAAATCTTGGTCATACCTGGAGGATTATCTGGTATGCAAATCCACGCTGATTGGTTAGTGACTTGTCAAACACAAGTCATTAATTTTTGTAACTGAGTAAGAAAGCGAAGGTGGAAGCACTTTAGAAACCAGCGAGTGACCAGTGACGTTACCAAAATCTTTACCTAACCTTACTGTACTGAAACACTTAGTGTCAACATTTTTTTTATTACCTGTATACTGGTAGTTGAGTCATGAACTTGAAAATCGTCACCGAGTAGCCAATTTAGGTGACTTTAGCAGCACTAAGCTTAGTAGCTTAGGCATTATGGCTTAGGAGGTAGAGCGGTTTGATTTCCGGGTCCTCTGGTCTGCATGTTGAAGAATCCTTGGGCAAGACACTGAGCCCCAAGTTACCCCTGATTAATCCACTGGAGTGTGAGTATCTGCTGCTGGAAATGAGGGAGGAGCTGAAAGTTAATGTAAAGTTATATGTCTCTGACACTAAAATCTTTTTGTTGACTCAAAAACTTTTTTTTGATGTGTAAAAAATATATAGCCTTGATATTTAATTTAATTTAGTGGAATTAGATTAATAGGTGATACTAAATTGCCCATAGGTTTGAATGTGAGTGTGAATGGTTGTGTTTCTGTGTTAGCCCTGCAGGCATCCCATGACCCTGATAAGGATAAGCGGAAGAGAATGGATGGATGGATGCCATTTTCAGTTTTGCCACTTTATTATTATTTTTTTTTCATACTGAATTAAGCTCCAATGAGAATCTCACTATCTGTCTTTTTTTCCTTGGGTTATCCTGTTTAAAGTGCTCAAAATCTCTTGCTTTACTTTCCTCACATTTGCTGCAATAGGCTTGTTGCCACACCCCTTGATGGCACTTAGTTTCACCTGCTCACCTTAGCACTCCATGAATTTATGCGTAAAATCAAAGCTCGTCTTCTCAACATTCTGCCTTTCAGCAGAAATGCTTCTCTCCTTCCTAATTACCATCTCTCCCTTTACGCCTCCATCCTCCTGTCCCCACTCTTGATTTACTAAAAATGGTTTGCTTTCCCTGAGAAATGTCATGTGAACGAGGAGTTGTACTATGGTTGCTGTGAAGTCTCCCTTGTGACAGGCAGGTGCAGTATAGCGCCGTGGCTTCCGATCTTCCAGGTGTCTCTAATTATGATACTTTTGCTCACCCCAGTTCCATTTCCACATGTCTTACAACTCTTTCACCTACTTTTTTTTCTACCATGTTCTCCTTCAAATGCTTTGAGATACAATTTTTTTTAAAAAAAACAACAAAAAACCTGCCTTCCTCCTTCATCATTGTCATTGGATGAATAACTGGAGTAAAGTGATGACCTGTAATGTCAGTGCGGCACAGGAATATGCACTGTGTGATGAGGTGGTATAAGTGATGACAGGGACAAAGCTGGTTTTTACTGAGCTAATGAAGCATGAAAATGATTCATAAAGCTCAGGATCTCCCTCTTTCCCTTTATGGTCGTGTCTTCTATCAAAGTTTCTCACTTTTTAAAAAAAAACCCCAAATGTTACGTTGTGGAGCAATTGTGTAGTTTCAGCAAAGTAGAGAGTTTCGTGAGCTTACTTAGAAGACAGAACTTATGCTCACTTGTGAAAGTGGAGAGGGAGCTCCACAGGAGAGAGATGAGACTTTTCCAAGCGGTGCGGTGTTTACTTCACGATAGCACATTATTTCCATGGGGCACAAAGTGGTTGTGTGATGATAACATTATAAAATGTTTTTGTCTTTATTTTATTGACTGATTTCCCTCTTTATCTGCTCCTTAATCATTCCCAATGCACATACATCATTACCAAGATGGATTTTTCTGGGTGAGAGATTTAGGTTAGTAAGAGAAAAGTACTGGGGAGAAAGAAGAAGAAGGAGAGGAAGCCTCTTCTCCATCTTTTCATTAATCACAAATCAGTTTGCTTCTCTCTGGGGACCAGACCACTCAGTGGGAAGAAGAATAGGCTTTTCCTCTCCCCCTTTTATCTCCCTTCTGTTCAATACATTCCCCTCTCTTCTTCTCCTCAGGATTTCTCCAGTCTCTAAATGCCAAACCAATAAACCGAGAAACAAAATCCCCCTCCTCTCCCCCACTCTCTCCTTCTCAAACAGACTGCATGTTCAGTATTTTAATAAAAATCACAGCTTAGATGGTCACATCTGAGAGAGCACATACACACCGAAATGTATGCAGACACACACACAACAACTGACTTCTGGTATGCGTGCAGTCTTTTATATTTCCAGAGTCGGTTTAGTGTATCCTACTGTTCCACGCCTCAGCAGTCACTGTGACTATTAGTGGGATCTCACAGGGCTGAATAAGCAGTGGGATTGTTCGAGTTGAATAACAACATGGAGAACTTCTCTGAAATATAAGTTCGGACTAGGCTGTGAAAAATCACAGACTCATTGTCTGAGTGGGGGAATGTTGCCATCTTGATAGGAAACAGGAAAAAAGCAGCAATGTACAAAATCAAAGAAAGGACTTCTCTGTACAGGAGTGAAATGATTTTCCTCACTCACTTCAGCGATCTTTTCTAAGTAATTATTATCATAGTGAAACAGCCAGTCGTTGAAAAGTTAATGCTCCACTTCCTGTTATCTTTGCCTGTGTACACAGACAAATGTGTCCTTTCATGAGTACCTACAGTACGTATGACTAGCTGTGCCACATAAAGTGCATTCTATTATGCTCAGCAAAACATTATACAGTACATGTACATGAAAGAAGAAAATGACTGGTATGGCATTGAGTGGTATCGTGCTCGTGGCAAAATTGAAACCTTTATATAATCTTAGACGTGTATCGCTCCAGCTCGATACTTGACTCTAGTTGTAAACCACTCGTCTCACAAGTAAAAGACATGTTCACCCATAGCCACATACAACAGCAGAAGGACTACTTTGACGAAAGCTTTACACCCTTATGTGCACATATACACTCAGAAGTGAACTATTTTCAGTTTTGTGGTTCACATTTTAAAGGAAATTCAGAATAAGAAGCATTCTGGGTGAAAGTAAGTGATGTATGCACTGATACTTAGTGTGCCACCTTGAGTCCCAGTTGAAGTGAGCAGCCAGGGCAGGGAGGAGAGAGGATAATGATCCAGCTGATAATGGAGGAGTGGAATCTGGTAAATGAGGCTGGATATAAAACGTGCTGCAGGCTGTTCCTTTGCTCTCAGTGTCTTGCTCTCACACACACACACACACACACACACACACACACACACACACACACACATAGACGTACCTCAACATATCTTCCAGCTCTTGAGCTATGAATGTGTAAAATCATGTCAGGTATAAATGAACACTGCAGTACTCGTCATTACCTCTTTCTTTCCTATGTCCGTACGTGTGCGCATGTATGCGTGATGCACGTATGCATGAATAGCAGGGATTATGTTTGAGCAGAGACCATGCACTCCACTATTAATAAAACATTTCCATTACTAGCGCTAGTTATAGGTAGGCAGAACTTGTGGCACAGGAAAATAGACGCAGTTCCATCTTCATCTCTATTTTTCAGTGTCGCCTAAGAGGCAGTACAAATGCACTGCTAATGAGCTAGCGGTAGCAGCTGATGTGCTAATACATGCTTTATTCCAACATGAGATAGCCAGTGCTCTGGATAAATACTGACAACAGTTTTTTTTAAATAGAAAAAAGCAAATAATAAATAAATGGTAATGTTGCAAAGTTCTTATTCGTTCAGGACAGACAACCAAAAAATTACATAGAACATTAAAAAAAGCACCACAAGTTATTTATTATGAATTATATTTATTATTATTATAAATAGTTTTTTTTTTACAGAATTCTTATCTCACTGATGATAATCCATATTCCTTCTCTTCATCCTCCTTTCCAGGCCTCTCAAAAAAAAATATTAGATGCTTTCTTTGTAACTCCCACTATCACGCTTATCAGCTTTCAGAATAAAATTGAGTCCTGTGTCCATTCAGCTGAAAGATCCACTTACTGTTGAGAAATCTAAGATGGACACTTTTCAGAATAAAGTATCACACTTTACAGCGTGCGGCTGCTCTTGATTACCCCTGCAAAGCCCCAATCAATAGATTCTAGAGCTAAGATAATGAATAATTGTATCAGTCTGTTGCACTTCAAATCATCGCTGTCTCCAATCAGGCTTTGATGATCAATTACGTCTGTTTTATGGAGTGAGCAGGAGATCAGTGAAATAACGTAATGGTGGTTGTGGGATCAGTGAAGATAGAAAGGCATTCTTGGTATGAGAAAAGGGGAAAGGAAAGAACCTGCTTTTCGCTCCCTTTAATGATATATGTTGTAACATAGTAGGTTTTCTCAAACAAATGTATTTTTACAGTAAAATGTTATCAGAGAATGACGCACATGTAGGTATCTTTTGACTTTGTGAAAGTTTGGGAACGTGTCTCAGTTTGCTTGTCCGTGGTGTTACACAAATAGTTTTCAAAGCTGCTGTTCTTTTCTCCCTTTGGATTGGTTAATACTGATGTCTCCATTTCTGCTCCAGTCTTCTATTTACTAATGAGACCAATCAGGATGCCACAATGTGAAAGCGGGATTTGAAAAGCGCATCAGTTGCTGGAGCACGAGTGACCTGCAGTTAACCGAACGATATTTTCTACATAGATCTGCTGTGTAGTTTTCACAGGTTTCTTATTAAATTAAAGGTAGTTGTTGGTTTAGATCATTCTAACACATAACCTTAAAATAATCATCAAACAAATATTTATATTAGCTAGCAGTGGATAACAATAATTTGATATTACCATACAATGCGCTACATTTGATGTAATATCAATGCAGTCACTCAAATAAAATGCTGGGAGTAAATTCCTCTGTAAGGTCTCAAGGGACTTTAAGCCACCATTGTTTACTATTAGTAGATTCTGTTATTATCATGATCTCTTTCTTCTGTTTTCATCCCGGCATATTTTGACAGCACAAATTTATGTAAAGGAAGGTGAGAATGGAACTGGGAAAAAAAACGGGGAGGGATGACATTTTATAAATAGAAGGCGGGCTAGAAAAACCCAGCAGCTTGTTCGCAAGTCTGATGTCATCCTGAAACCCTTTAATATTTCATTCAAAGTGTTGTGAAATTAAAAAGGCTCAAGGAGAAAAGGAGAAAAGGAAAGGGAGGCAAAATAGAAGGGACACAGTGAGAAAGGTAGCGCGAGTCAGATAAGAGACTGGAATAAAAATTTTTTTTAAAAAAAGCAGCTCACCTCTCTTTTTAATTACAAATATGTTGATAATGAGCTATTAATTTAAAAGAAGAGGCCCTTGACTGGCATTATCAGACAGAAGGGGGGGGGGGCATGTTTACAAACTGAGAGTGTCCTCTACACAGCAACAAGATCAGCTTGCCTACAGATCTCACAATCTGGATAGGGTGTTCTGAAACTGTGTGCATCATGCCTTCGAATCTAGATCGATAAAGTAATTGATAGTCAATAAAATGAATACATTGCAGAGTAAACACTAGATCCATTTTGAGAAAGGGTTTTTCTTTCTTTTTTTTTTTTTTACTGGACCTGGACTCCTCCCAGG
>VVHJ01004819.1:0-10875 GCA_015107715.1 Tylochromis polylepis | reverse complement strand
AAAATTAAACTCCAAATGTGAGCGAGCACCTAGCACGCTGCCACGGGAATGTGACGTTCACAGAGAAAGCTCCGGATCCCCCCACTGACATGACCGCTGCTGCACCGAGCAAACCTCCACCGGCCCCACTCCTGCTACACAGGTGACAATAGATTTAGTGCTGCTGAAGCTTTGATTCTATTTATTTTCACTGTCTTTTACTTGCATCTATTTGAAAGAGTGAGTGTAAACACAAAAAGGATTTTATTTTATATGCTGGAATATCCAGAAAATAGCTTTAAATGTTAAACACATTTCTTCCAGTCAGAGAATGCTGCATATAATTTAATTTTTGCTTGACCAACACTGGTGGGGAGTAGATTTCATCACAGTTTAGTTTGCCCTCTGTACAGAGAGTGTGTGTGTAAACTGCATCCAGGACCGAAACGGCTGGATTACACTGCTAACAGAACTTCAGCTCTTTGCAAGCTTCTACAAAGACAGCAGGCTAACACTAAGCTAGCCAAGAACCCAGAATGATATTGAAGCTGAGTGAATGCTGACCCCAGCCCAGCAGCCAGGCCCTGAACTTCAATAAGTAACAAAAGCAATGATCAGCAGTCAGGCTGCAGCCTCTGTTTCCACCTGTTTATGTGTCCAAAGTAGAATCACTGTGGCACTCGCTTTGAAGTGTCTTTGTGCTGGTTTTCAGCTTTGTGTTGTCAGCTTTGTGTTCATACCTAAATACTAAGAGAACATGTATGTGTGTCCTCATCAGCATAGGGATTTGTGTTGGTGTGTGGGACTGTAGCCCATAGGTTTATATTGTTAAAAGGTAATTATGAGACAGTGTGTTTTAGGTTTTTTATGGAGAAATGTGAAACTAATGTAACAAGTACTATAACAAATTACTTTCTCCTGTGAGTAACTAAGCAATGTACTGTATTGTGTTCAGTGTAATATGTGTTATATATATATATATTTTTTTTTTTTTTTGAGTAATGACCCCTACACTGATCACAACAAAGAGGGGAAATACGTCCAACATGCACAAACATTAACCACACAGCATACAATTATTTGCATGCATGTCTTTGATGGTGGTGACTCTCAAAGCAGAGCCAGAGAGAACCCACTGAGAATCAATAATTGATATCGATAATGGAATCAGGATTGCTAAATTCTTACCAATTACCATCCCTAGTGTTAATGGTGTTCTTCCAGGAAAAACACAGTGTGCACATATTCACAGGACATTATACTGACTTTTATTAATTTCTTGTGGAAAGTAATGACACTATTGTTATGCTGTCTACTACCTGACTAACCCTAACCCTGTCACAGCCCTAACATTATAGGGATGTGAACTGTATATGTTCTTTTTTTCAACATAAAAAGCTTGTACAGCTGTTGATGAGAAAGCTTATATTGACATATCATCTAAGGAAGGTTCTAAGGAAATGAGAGAATATAGCTTCTTTTTTAGTACACTACAAAGTAGTGTATTTAAAGGTGATAACGGAACAGATGTAACTAGATATTCATACACCACACCACACACAGTATGTACTTCTTCTATAATGTGTATTAAATGTGGAGCATACATTTCTACATCATCCTAAAATTACAAATATGGGTCGCCATAGCAGATCGTCTGCCTCTTTCCCTAGCATCCTCCACCTGTCACATCAACCCTCTGTGTGCCTTCCTCTGCTACACGTTCTTTTTAATCTTTTCTATCCTGTTTACTCCCAAAGAAAACATGTTAACATCTTCAACTCTGCCACCAGTAGCTCAGCATTCTGTAATTTTAACGTGCTATCGTGACATAGCACGGCTACCTGTCATCTTATAAGCCTTCCATTTCACTTTTGCTGCTCTTCATTCTGTCACAGATCACCACTCCATCCTGCCTGTACACTGTTGTGTACAATGTGTTGCTTTGGATGGCTGATCCCAGTTATTTAAGCTCTCCTTTACTATCTTTAAATTATCCACCATTTATGCATAGAATGGGACATTTCAAGAGCGATCTAAAAAAAACAGCATATTTTGAATTTTTATGAATGCAGCTACAGTAACTTCTCACACACATCAAGACTAACCTGGCACACTGTGACTCGTATGGTCTACCAGTGAGTACCAACAGCAAAGAGACAATGCTTATTAAACACAATCACTGACTTACGTTCACGTATGTGGACAGCTTTCTTTGTCCACCCACTGTGTTATAAGCACTTTGCAGACCTGGTGAGAAACAGAGAGAACAGGGATTAATACAGTGTGTATATAGTTTATCAGTTCACACACACAGCTTTCCATCTTCTATTCAGTTACGCTAACGCAGAAGCCCTGAGTACACCACCAAACCATCCGTGTTTCAAAGGGATTTTCCCCAAATAGCGACACACTTGTTGAGGAAGGAAACTGATTTATTCTGCCGGTCAAATATTCTCACTATTTACCACTCTATCAACTCTATAAAGTCACCAAAGCCAGAAGAAGAGCGTGTGCACACACATTCACTCACTTACTCTTGTATGCCTGAGGACTTTCTATAGTCTTTTTGGGGTTTTTTGCCCTTGTCTGTGTGTTTGTGCTTTCAGAGAGCTCATCTGTACACCAGCTGCTGCCTTTAGGATTCCAGGATGTTCTTTTCCTTCTTTCTTTGTCTCTTTTTTATGAAACCAGTATACAGTACACAAAAACACACACTATTACACCTCGTGTGACTGGTGGACTCTTGAAAAGCCTCTGTGAGAAAACAAATATGAGAAGACATATAAATGGTATGCTGAGCTTACAGCTTACACGTCTGTCTTTTACACATGCACTCACAGACTACACTACACTATTGTACATTACTGAATTTTAAAAAATCATTATTTATCCATCAGTGATTGCCTCAGTATATCATTATTATGTAAATGCTGATTGTTGAGCACAATATTCTTGGCTCCCAAAAGGCCTCACTTTAACTATGCGATTGTTTCCATCACTAGGTAGAAAAAAATCTCCTTTGAAAATGAAGGCTTGATCGCACAACTAAAACAGGAAATTACTTTTCTTTCCTAACAGCTACTGCTAGCCTTCTGAGAGCCGAAACTGTGCAGGATGGTACACAAACTTCAGACGGTCCAAGACGGCTTGTGTAGTGGTACAGGCCAGGTCCACAGAGAGACAGGGGAGCTGGCTAAAGCGATACCCATTTTTATTTTCAGCCATTTTCCATTGTGGAGGACTAAAGGTTTCAAACCTGTCCTGGTCTTAAACCTCATGTGTGTTCTCCCTAGTAGCAGCAAATCCATAAAAATAAGACTTTTATGAAAACACGGAATAACAATGGCCTCCTTAAAAAAGACTAAATGTACACTTCAGTATTAAATGTAATGAACTAAATACAAAGTGTGTTTGAATGGCAGAGATGCAGAAATGTGTGCATGTAGCACAGAGCCACGGCTCAGTGTCTGAGTCTCACAGGCCTGACTGTGGCTTGGAGCCATTTATAGTTCTAGTTTGATCTGCTGCTCACCACAAAGTTTACAAAGCTCCATTATGGCCATTCATCCTCCACAAAGTAATTAAGAAATAAACAACTAAATGACATCAAAGTTTCTGTTTTTCACTTTCTACTATAGAAATGTCAGTTTTTTACGACTACTAACAAAAAAAAGCAAAACTAAACAGTCTGGGCAATGAGCTACCAGAACTTTCTGTAACTTTACACATTTATTTCCTATAATTTAGGTCCCACTTAGGCTCAGAGTGGGCTGTATGTGGCCCACGATGTAAAATGGCACCCTTGCTCTACGTGGAAAAAGAAAAGGATGCTTGTTTCCAGAGTAGACACAGACTTTGTAAGGTGAGATAGATCCTATAGATGTGTGAGCTGTGGCAGAGAGAAATGGGGAAACTTACGATTGCTTGTAATGAACCGAAAATTGTCATGTAATATGCCGCCAATATTTTCCATAATAAGACCAGCTTCTTAGACCAGTTCACGTCAGTTGAGGTTGTTTTTACATTATGATGAGCTCAGCTGCAGAGCAGACTTAAACATACTTAAACAAAACTACTGTAACAACGTCATCCTGTTTTAACCAGTATGTATAATATACCCCCACTAACTACAGCACATGACATACTTACCATCTGGGGAGGAATGTTTCACTGAGCTGAGCACATTGCACATTGAGGAGAAAAGCCCTTTTTCATCTTTTTATTCAGCAGCCCAGAGATTAACCAACAGCACTCTTTTTCAAAGCAAACGCTACTACAACAGCAGAACATGAAGAAAGTGACAGATCTCATGTTATTGTCCTCGGTGGATTAAAGGAGGTGGACTGCATACACTCTGCACGCCTTAGACAGTAATTAAGCTTGAAACTTTGTGAGAATTGAGAACAAACTAGTTTCACTTTCAGTTCTTTTAGTTTGAATTATAGGTGATTGCTGTTTAATAATAATTTATACTTACACACAGCTGCTACTTCAATCAGATCGATTAGCAAAACATCCAAAGCATGTGTGTCCAACAAAGATTAACAGCCAGCTTCACTGTGAAGGTTTATCCTGGGTTCTTGTCCTCGGGAGCTGAGAGTGTGCTACACAGACCCCTCCTATCTCTTATAGAAATGTGTTTTCATGCAACAGTACAACTCAACAAGAAGTGGTTTTGACTACAGCAGCGTGGTGTTCAGAATTCAGCTGTGCATTTCACAGGCTGTTGCTAAAAACTCAAACTATATGAGCAGGTTGTGCATGCCTTTGTTTAGACACACGTGGACAAACCTTAAATATATCAGCTTTAATGTGTAACTGTAAGCCCTCTGTGGTGTTGCTATCCTTCCCTTTTTGTGTTTCTCTGAAATGAAACCAGTGAGTTTGCCAGTCTTCCAGCTGCATCCCCACTTTGTCGTCTCTCCTCTCCCACTCTTGTTTGTTTCCATTTTGCCTTTCGATTAAAACTAGGTCATTTTGCAACCCACAGCTCCTACCGAGCATGACATCCAGATACACACATGTATCCCCTGGCAACCACACGTTCATCCTCTACACCTTGTCCAGACTCCGTCCTCATTTCCTGCGTGGAGGCTGTGTTCATTGAACATGCCTGGCTTTGCAGTCTGACACAGCTTTGTTCTGCCTCTGCTCTGCTTCCACAGAAGAGTTCATTCTTCAGGGCTTTGCCATAGAAAGCAGGGTACGGTTCATATCGTCAGATGTGAAACTTCATATTCGGCCACATATTTTAAAATTTAACAAAAGCTTCTACGTCTTTGTTTTAAAAAAACAGATCCTTTTGAAATCAGATTATTCTTTTTGATACACCCTGCATATCTGTTAATGTAGAGTTAAAGCTGAGTCTAATGTGGTCATAAACTTACATGTGGATGTACAAATTATGTTTCCACTAATGAAACTATTACCTTATGAGAATATGAAAAGTCCTGTCGAGACTGTATGTTTACAGTTCCGTATTTAGAGTACCTTTGGGCAGCTGTGGCTCGAGAGGTAGGGCAGGTCGTCTACCAATTTGGAAGGTCAGTGGTTTGATTCCCAGCTACCCCAGTCTGCATGTTAAAGTATCCTTGGGCAAAATACTGACCTCCAAGTTGAACCTGACCCATTAGAATGTGTGTGACTGGGTGAATGACGCTTACAGTGAAAAAGCATGGAGTGCAATGGAAAAAGTACTATATATATATATGTCCATATTAGAGATATCCAGTCTTACTGACATCATCCAAAGTCAAAAAGAAAATATGTATATATTAAATATTTCAGAAGAGGTGGAATAGCGGAGTAGGTCTGCTCTGAGAATCGCACTCACGGGGCCTTAAATGACAAATTTTAGAGATGAATGCATTAAGTTGGACGATGAAATTAGGCTCACTATGCGTTTTGCTGAAGTCGTGCCACCCTTAGCAACAATTTCAATGAAACATTTAGCCGATTAACTGGCAACGAGCCTTTCACATCAGCCCACTCGTCTTTAGAGAATTGTTTTAATTCAGCCACACTGAAGCGTGTTTGAGCATGAATAGCCTGTTTAAAGTCATGCCAAATCATTTCAATCTTGTGAGGAGATCTAGGTCACTCCAAAACCTCCATTTTGGTTTTTTTTAGCCATTCAGAGGCGGACTCGCTGGTGTGTTTCGGGTCATTGTCCTGCTGCATAATTCAAATGTGCTTCAGCTTCAGTGCACACTGTGATGGACACTCACTCCCCTTCAGGATCTATTTGTATATCTTCACACTTTCACACAGAGATGTCACAAATTATATTCAGTGATGGATTACTGAGCAGGTGTAGAATTGCAGGTAGAAGTGAGACAGTATAAAAATAATGTAGGTAAAAATAACACTTGGAGACAAAGGTTTGCTATTTTTTGGACTTCATTCAATTATTATTTATGGTTTTGGGGGAGCTTATGAAATTCATTCATTCGTCTTCAGTAGTAGGTAGGAAATATTCATAAACAACACAAACATCTTTCTAGACTAGACTAGTCTGAAAATGTTGTGCTGTTGAGAAGCACGGTAAATCTGGTGATGCAACCCAGAGCTCAAATTCTTCTTGGTAAAGAATAATAAATAAAAAAGTTCAGGGGCTGAAAATCATCATCTGAATTCATAAATGCTACTTTGCATGTTACTGCGCACAATCATGAGCCCAACATCCCTCAGTTATCATCTCAACTGCGTGGTTGTTAGACTGCAACTTTGAAACCAGATCCGATTTTAGATTAGAAATGATGTCACTGTCGTATAATGACATCACTGGACGGGGAGGGTATAGAGTTCAGAGGTCATAGCTGCAGGGTAAACAGTGGGGGAGGGAGGAAATGTGCATGTGCAGACACACAAACATGAACACACACCTTTTAGAGCAGTGCTATGAGTGCTAGACCTTGTGTAAGTCTGTAGGGAATAGTAGTGACAGACTGCACCCAAGCTCACACATGCACACAAACAAACACACACTTCCGCCTGAATAAGGCCGGTAGAGAGAGCTATGCCAGGATGTTTCTAATGCAGTGCATCAACATCAGCTGTGTCTCTAACACCCAGGGTAGTCTGTGTGGGAACTATGTTGCTCTAGGCCGCTGCCACTGCTGCTGTTGTTGTCATGTCATTACTCCTGTGATGACCATAGAAATATTAAAGGCCAGTTTTAGGTGGGGAGGTGCCTTTTGTTCTGTCTCGTGTCCCCCCACTGCAACTGGTCGTGGCAAATGTCTGCTGGGTCTGGTTCTGCCTGATGAGTTTTTCTTTTCACTATCACCCGTGCTTGCTCATAGGGGGTTTTCTCACTGTGTTATTGTAGGGTCTTTACCTTCAAATATAAAGCACCTTGATGGTTTGGTGCTATGTAAATCAAACTAGATTGAATATAAGCCAGTTCACATGGGGTCAAAAAGTATAATGCAATGCATTCTCACTCCCAGCTAATAACATTTTAACACAAGGGGTGAAAGGGCCTCTTTCTGGCACACCATGTACCCTTGTACTGGTGTAAGGAGACACCCCGCAGCAGTGTTATGTTTAATGACAGTCCAATAACAATGGACAGTTGGGATAAATGATCAGAATCTCAATATTAAAATAATAATGACAATCATTTTGGCTGTGACTGTGCTGCACAGAGACAGACTGGAAGTTTGATTCTCATTGACAGTTTGTTTTTATTCAGATGTGTCGTTAGTCAAATTCTGTCTCTACCCAGTTTACACAAACATGGAGTCAGGTCTGATTATTGAACATCTATGTGAACCATGTCGACGATCATAAAGATACATATGTATACCACTGCCAGCTAGTGTTTGAATAATATTTTTTGTAATTATTGTGAAGGGGTCACCACAGCAGGTAGCTCCACCTGTTTCATTTGTGAGATTTTTTCATCAGACAAAGGGATTTTGGTAAATGGACTGGTTCTTACGTAGCACTTTTCTACTCTACCTGAGCACTCAAAGCCTTTATACAGCTGCCTCATTCACCCATTCACACAAGCACTTTTTTATGCTTAAGTGCTTTCTTAGGCACACACACATTCATGCATCAGAGAGCGACTTGGCTTAGTATCTTGCCCAAGGATATTTGGGCATGCAGACTGGAGCAGCCTGGGGTTGAACCACCAACCTTAGCAGATAACCTGCTGTACTTCCTGAGCTAAGAACACCTCATTATTGGATTGGCCCCCAACTCCCTATCACTTCCACATGATGTATCTGTTACTGATTTTCACCCTATTGTGATGGGCAAAATAATAGTTATTTAGAGGTTACCAGCCCAGTGACCAAGTGTTGTATCTAATGGTACATTAAGGTACTTTGTAAGTGCACTTATTTTAGTTTAGTTTGAAATAAGAACATGGTTCGAACTGCATATCAGTATATAACAAACCTGCATTATGGATTTTTCATGATGCTGACAGGCTCCCCTTATCCACAACTGTACAATATGTTAGAGAGCAGATACACAAATACAAAAACACACAAGACAGGAATAAGCAGAACAAACAGCAAGAACCCATCATGCCATGCTCTTCCCAAACCGTAAGCCTGAGCTAGCTCACATACTGCAAGAACAGGAAATAAAAGAAGCAGACAGACCTCAGTCAGTTCGTACCCTTTGTCAGTTTCTAGCCATCACACCCACAGATATGATGGAGGCAGACAGTGAGGGTGGTGGTGGTGGTGGGGGTGTTAAAGATATAGACGGGAAAAGCAACAACAGACAAAGAAGCTGTGGTGTTAGATAACAAAGGGAAGATAAGAAGTGAAGCAGAAAAAACACTTGTATACTGGAAAGGCTGTAACGTACCAGGTGACAACAAAGCATGAGGTCAGACCGTACTGGCCATTGTAAAGTGTCAGACTTATGCACACTTCTGTTCTGCTTTTATAACCACCTAACTCCATTTTTCAACTCTAAAACAATGCAAATGGATGTTGAGGTTTAAACAACAGTTCACGTCCCTGAACTTAGGGCTCTTTTACTTCACACCTGATTTTATTTCACACCTCCAAAGCAGCAGAAGCAGGTTTACCTTTATAGTTTGGCCAACAATGGATTTTAACTTTCATTAGTGAAGGCCGTCTAACATAGCGATAGTTGAACCAGGTCACTGATGTGTGTCTTATGCAGCTTCTGAAGGAAAATGAATATTCCGACAGCATTAATAATAAATGGCTTCATTATATTCTATTGAAATAAATTGAAACCTAAAACAGGAAGCTACAACGCAGGCTGAGCCTGCCAACATGTGGACAGAACAAATTAATATCAAGCCTCCAACAGTGCCCCAGGGTGAATGTGAAGCCAGTGAATCAGGCACCACATGCAGCCCAAATCCACTGTATCCTTGTGCGTACCCCTTTGGAACCTTACCTATCTAGCCATTAATGGGATGACTGGTATACAACCCACTCTACCTCTTCAGCTTTGGGATATTTTGTGAATGTTGTTGAACATCTTAGACTCTTCAGCTTAATCATATAAGACTTCCAAAAAGCAAGAAGTGAAAGCTGGAGCTGTTATATAAGCCGTCTGCAGTGACGCCTTCTTTGTTTAACATGTTTCTGCAAAACTTAACAAAGAATCCACATCATTCAGCCTTCATCTGAAACACTGAAGACCTGCTGCTGACAGCCAAATCACACTAAAGTCACGTTTGTCAATCTATGTCACGATATAAACTGTTCGTGACAGCTGTATAATATATATATATATATAAACTTGGTGGTAAAAACAACTTTTTGAGAGCAAGCCCTTAAACTACACCACAGATTAGGGTTGGGTGGTATTTTAACATTTTCCAACCAGCAGCTGTTGATGACCAGCCATTACTGATATACGTGTTTGTACACTGCAATCTGTGCGCATGAATGGGCACATGCAGACACAATAACTTATTTGTGATTATTTTTATTTGAAACCATAAAAACCTTCATGCAGTGGGACCCAAATAAAGCTCGTGTACCTGGTTCCAGCACAGCGTGCTAGTATGGGAACGAGACTTCCTCACTGGTGCTTTGTTCTACAGTACATAAGTACACCCTCTACGGTACTTCACTTATTATACGTGGTGACACAGACACCATTATTATAAATGGTGTCTGAAGCGCTTGTCTAAATACACTTCGGACGGGTGTCTGTGAAACATACATTGAAAATAGAAATAAACACAGAAACAGGTGTGTGTTCCTTTAAAGAATGAGGTTTGGGTCCAAGATTAGAATCAGTCCTATTTTAAGAACAGGAAATGAGCCGTCGACAGTACTTCACATGTGTAATAATGGAAACATTTGTGTGTGTCCAGACATAATGTGCCAGGCAGAATAAATGAAAGTGTGCTGCCTGACCCTCGTGCTCTCGTTCTCTCTGTCTAGCTCTTATATATCGCTCTTTCCTCCGCATCAACAATCACAATCCCCATCTTGTTTCAAGTTAACTCTACCTCTATCTTCCTTTGTACTGTCGCACTTTTGTTCTTTGCTTTGATGATCTCTCTGCATCTTTCTCTGTTTCCTCATCATTTCTTTTTCTTTTTTTACAAACAATCATTCCCATCCTCCGTGCTCCTCCTTTTGTTCCCTATCATTTTTCCCTCTGTCCATTAATCCCTGCATACTGTGTCTCCATGAAGCGTTGCAGCGGGTCAATTTGTCACCTCGTTACCACATCTGGATCTCACTTTGCACTCCTCACACACACACACACCCACGCACACACACCAACACCACCTATACAAAGAAAACACTACCCCCTTTCCTCCACTCATCTGCCTTTTTGAACTTCCTTTTTTTTCTCTCTCCTTTTTGTCCAATGAGAAAACTGTCTGGTCACCAGGGCTCCTTAGCAACAGTCCCACTAGAGGAAGGAGGAATG
>VVHJ01004817.1:2845-15656 GCA_015107715.1 Tylochromis polylepis | reverse complement strand
CACCGTCACCCAGCCGCCCTCTTTCCCCAGCTGCTTGGGGTCTGCCGGGGAACAGCTAGCGGGGCCTACACTATCTTCGGCTGCACCAGCTACAGGGGCCTGGCTAGCTACGGGTGAATGAAGGGTGCGAAGCCGAGTCTCCAGTTCAGTAATCCTGGCCTCCAGAGCTGCAAATATGCTACATTTGTTACAAGTATCATTACTACTAAAGGAGGCCGAGGAATAACTAAACATCTGACACAAAGAGCAGGAAAGTGCAGGAGGGACAGGTGAAGAGGCCATGCTGCTAGCAAGTTGGCTACGAGCTAAGCTAAGCTAGCGAAACAGTACAGACACAGTGAGTGAAAACTTTGGCTATAAATTAAGTAGTGACTACAAAGAAAGTGTGCTTCGGATGAACCACGTGAAGATTAACTATAAAAAGGAATGTATCTAAAAGTTTTTAAATAAATTGCTAAGCAGATAAGCTACTCAAAAACACCACTGTGTTTGAGCAGGAACACGAAGTGATACTCTACCGCAGAGAGAGCGAACACCAAGTGACAGCGCCACCAGCAGGATCAGGGATGATGGTGGTTATTATTATATAGGATTTTAAATTCAATTCTGGATTTAACAGGGAGCCAATGAAGCAAAGCCAATATCACAGATATATTCTCTCTCTTTTGAGTCCCTGTCAGCATGCTCGCTGCAGCAAATTTGGGCAACCCTAAATACTACATAGGGCTAACAAGATAATAGCAGTCTGGTGGATTGCATAGACAGAGTGGCTCGGGATGGGGTCAAATTCCCAGCCTAAATCATTAGTTTGGTTTGCCCTTGCCAATCACAAAAGGAAAAAATAAAAACATCTGACAAACTGATGAAGGTTATTTGCTATCTCGGATTTCTGAGATTCCCTCCTCCTGCTAAAGAGAAAATCCAGTTTAATTCTCGCCCTCGTTAAAACTTCAGTGACTGCTGTAGGGGATGACAATATAGCACCATTACAAGTCTTGTTTACGCTCCCTTTTATGCCAGTCTTCTAAAGTCTTTAACTCTTTTATCATGTTTCATCTTTGATAAGTTCAACGTTGATGCTGAGAAGAAATTTTAAATAAGCCACACATCATACTCTTCTTTAAATGATGTTTTTGCTAAGTAGTGAGGTTTCATATTAACATATTTTGATATCAATAACAAAATATGTTTATATTTAAAATCAAACTTGTATCATGTTGTCACGCAGAATGCCTCATATGCATTTTATTTAGTCTTTATGGGATGCTTATGAATGCTAATGAACAAGAATGACCCTTGTTAAATTTATATACTGTTTTTACACTAAATATAAACTCAGACCCGATGGATGAAAAGTCAATAAATGCACTTTGGACATTTTTTTTTAATTCTATGTTGCAGAGACATGAAATATTGTATGAAATCTGAAGGACAGGACACGGCATACAGGGTGCATGAGGGCAAATGGACACACACGCACACGCACACACACACACAGATGAACCAGTGGAGAGCTTAGTGGAATGAATATTGCCAGTTGTGCCAGCCAGCAGTACTTTAGGAATGATTATGTTATCTATTCAGACAGATCTCAGGGGAAATATTTGAAGCCATAAAACCGCCAGTTTTCCCTTCTGTGCGTGCGCGTGTGTGCGTGTGTCTGGCTGAGTTGGGTGACATTGCTGAGCGCAATGAGCCGATGGCATCTGAAGGTTATTAGCATGGGGAGAATACATTCCGGAACTGGCCGGCCAATACAAACACTCGGCTCGCCGTAATGAGGTGTGACTAGACTGTTCTGTTACTATGGAGACCCTCAACAAGCCGGTGTCGCTCTCCCACTCTCTTTATTTCTCTTAGTTCTCACTTTAAACACCCATTTGAGTGAATCTCATTTGCAGGCCGTATCAAAGGCTGAGTTCGAGTAGTATAATGTGAGGACAGAGGCTGTTCTACATGTGGTCATTTTACTGAGCTTTCTGAAGACTGACGGCTATACTGGAGCAATATCTTTACATTTAGCCATGAGAAAGCCACGCTAGTATAATAATAATACATGTCAACATAACCAAGCGTGTGTCAGTGTCTTCCAGCGTGTGGTCCAACCTGCATCCTATGGGAATGAAAAATGAAGGAAGTATGGATGTGCAAGAACTGCAGTCAGTACTGGTATTTCTATTTTGTAGTGAATTAATACAGAAATGACCTTTGATATGGATTTGATAGCTTTGAGCAACAGGTATATGCTGAGTGGACGACCTGCATGGAGTCCCATTCAGCTGTTCAGTTAGCATATTTTCATTGTTGTTTTTTTAAACATTTTTTTGTTTCGTTTTGCTTAAATTGGAATCTTTTTTAATATAACATCTCTGATGGCTTATTTGGTTTATCGCTGATAAAAACTTTGGTTTTACAATCTAATAAAAAGATGGTTAAAAATGCTATTCAGCTATTTCAAGACCTTTTTCTTCGTACACTTGGTCATAACTCAGAGACATCTTTCAGATACACCTGATCAAGCTTGAGTAACGCAGGCCAGTACAGGCCGGGTCAGTAAAGGATTTACTCAGTCAGGTACATTCCACCCTTTTGGCCAGTTTTGTGTTGATTTCCAAGGAATGCTCTCTTTCCCAGGTCCCTCTTAGCCTCAGAGCGAAGGCTCTTGGCTGAGGTCCACACTCCACAAAGAGCCCAGGCATTCCAGCTGTCTGCCTTTAATCCAGTGTGTCAGCTCGTGTTAATGTTGCAGCGTGAAATCTGAGGGTGCAAAGCAGCGTGGAATATCTACAAGAAAAAAAACCCACCCTAAGAATTCCTCAGGAAAAGGCCACCTTGCATCGCTAGCCAGTGGTCTGCTGGTGGTGGAGTTGATGGGGGATTGATGCACAATATGGCTGATGTGTGATATACGTGTGTGTCACCACGCTTGCCTAGCCTGTGGTAGGAAGGTAACGATTGAAAGGTAACTCTAAATGAAGCCACACAACATCCAAGGATGCTGCTGGTCTAATCGAATGGAACAACAAGGAAAAAATGGAGACCGTGGATTAATGTGAGACTAAATCAGCATTTCCGCTCCTCCTCAGGACCCCTGCAGTCTGCTCTGACACACAATAGGGGAATGACATGCTTCTGTGAACGGTTAATTATCTTAGACACACACACACACACACTGACACAACCTTCTACACACACAGAACACGTGCATGGACCACAGTCAGATATGTAGATGAGCATATGCATTATGCTGCAGCGCACAGACACTGTATGAACACACACACACACACACACACACACACAAATAATAACTCCACACCCTGTCTGTCTTGCCTCACTCGCTTCCACCCAAATCCGGCTTTCTTCTGCCAAACTCTGTTACATTGTCTCCAATATTTGCTGCAAGTGACATCTATTCATCCTAAGCGGAACCATCCAATCTGCAGTTACTGTAACACACACACTCTCTTGGCTGTGTATGTGCGTGTATTTGTGGGTGTGTATACATTTATATAGGAAGACAATGGCCGTGTTCTTTTGTACAAATGATAAAGAAACCACATAACTGTAAACGGAATCCCCACAAAGGACAAAAGACAGACTTGCAATACCATACACGCGTCCTTCAGTTGATCCATTTCCCACTAGAAGGTGCCACCCAGGATGTCCTGACACTCTGCCAACCTGTGCATGTTTCTGCCATAGAGGCTTTACAGATGGATTTGGATTTTATCACTTCATGCAGTTTTGCAGAGTGACTGTGTTCTGATTTGCCGCTGTATGAGCAGAGATTCTGCACTGCATTGATTCACTGTATTTAAGGATTTAAGTATATTAATGGTTGCAAATTTTACAGAGAGCACTAAAATCACTGCTGTCATTGCCTTTTACTTTTTTCTACAGCATTGTCATAATTTTCCTTTGAGCTATTACTCACAAGCAAATCTGAATCGAAGGGAATGCTAGTCTTATCCAGTTTTCTCCACAACTATTAGATGTGTTTGCAATTGTCAAATGAATTAGTGGTTTTATTTTTTCAATTGTTTATGATTTCCACGTAAATATTTTCCATTTATTTAACAAATCAGAAACATTAATGGTAGCATCGGAACTCCACAAAGAGAATCCAACAAACCGAAGTTTAGGTGGTCTCAGGTTGGGTTTGAAACAGGTCAGCTGCAGTTCAGACTTGTGGCAAACGGACACCAGCTCACGCCACAAGCTAAACAGGCACCTGAGGTTCATATTATAATAGTTTCAGAAGTTAATTGTTCCCCATCTTGTCCTCTTTTGTCAGTTTCCTTATGTAGAGTTCACACGTTTGTCTAAACTTCCTTCCCATCCTTCCACCGCCACCCGGCCCATCAGAGGTCATGCTGCCCGACGTTCTTGTCAGTTTCATGTCTAGCGCTGCCTTGTTTACTGGCAGGGTTATAGGGCAGAAGATATGGAGCTGATTCCCACTTCCAAGAGGAAATGGAGGTCCCAAAACTGCCCTGGCCCTCACCAGAGACCGTTCTGCCTGGGATCTTGCAAGAGACCTTGCCAGGGGCACTCCAGTGCAGTTTGAGCCTGTAAAGGAGGCCCTTGAGACTGTACCCCTGCCAGCTAACCGAGGACTCCGAGCCGGCCGGCCCTGAGCCACCCGAGTCAGTTCATCCATCCATCCATCCATCCATCCATTCTCTACCACTTATCCTTTTCAGGGTCACGGGGGGGCTGGAGCCTATCCCAGCTGTCTTAGGACGAGAGGCAGGGTACACCCCTGGACAGGTCTGTCGCAGGGCTAACACAGACACAAACAACCATTCGCACCTATGGGCAATTTAGAGTTTCCAATTAACCTATCCCCACTAACAGTCAGTTCAATTCAGTTTTATTTGCACAGCACCAAATGACAACAACAGTCGCCTCAAGGCGCTCTATATTGTAAGGGTAGACCCTACAATAATACATACAGAGAAAAACCCAACAATCATATGATCCCCTATGAGCAAGCATTTTGGCAACAGTGGGAAGGAAAAACTCCCTTTTAACAGGAAGAAACCTCCGGCAGAACCGGGCTCAGGGAGGGGCGGCCATCTGCTGTGACCGGTTGGGGTGAGAGAAGGAAAACAGGATAAAAGACATGCTGTGGAAGAGAGCCAGAGATTAATAACAAGTATGATTCAGTCAGTTAACCTGAAGACTGTGCTTGCTGAGCCTGCTAATCGAGAGCTGGACATACTGATGGCTCTTCGCAGAGTGTGTTCAGAGCCTGAACTGTGTGCTCTGTGCAGCTTCGGCCAGAACTTGAGCCAGAGAGTTCTGTGTTGTTCCACCTAAACTGATCTTGAAGCTCTTAGGAACACTGGCAGCTGCCTATCTGTCCTCCAGAGAGGTTCTGACCATGTTATTGGCTTCTACACCAACACCACCCCCAGCTAAGCCTCAGGAGGGGTCCTGTCTGCTTTGGTAATGCTGGCTGGTGTCATGAAATGCCTGTGAGCCTGCATTTCACCACCTATTTCACCCATAATGTTATACCACGTAAAGATATGATTTTTACAGTGCTTGCACACTGTTGCTGTAACTTTGTGTCCAAGGTGTTTCTGCTTACCTGCTTCAAACCAGAGAAAAAAGAAAATAGTGGCAACCGCCAGTGGTAACCCTCAGCTTCCTAGTAGACACAGCTGTGGTATCAATTTCAAAATTCCTACATCAGCTTGTTCTCAAGTTATTGCATTCACAAGATTTTCAGAAAACCTGACCTTTGACTTTGACCATTAGGTCAAGGTCACTGAGATTTTTAGTAGATGCACCTATGGTATCAATTTGAAGCTCCTACGTCACCCCATTCTTGAGTTATCGCATTCACAAACGTAGGTGTCCACGCTGCCCGACCGCCCGCCCGCCTGCCTATCAGCCCGCATCCTATCAGCCTTTAATGGCTGAGGGGTAAAAAAAAGTGGGTAAAACAACAGATGGGGGTCAGGGGTTCAGTGTGTGAGACTTACAGGTGTTAACCTAATTAATGGTTGTATTTACAGACATAGGGTGAGCAGACAGTGTGCATTGCTGTCTGATATCTGATGACACGGCAGTTTGTAAAGGCCGGTACTTTTTTCTTATTCAGGAGTTACAGGGCGAGGTTCTCATTATCACATCAGTGTCATCTTTCGCTGTTTTCATCCAAAAGCAAGGCTGCACCTCCTGTGAGAAAGACGGAGGAAGAAACTGCCACCCTCTTGTGTGACAAACCTTTTGTAGATGTGCAGCACATCAGGGCAGTTGCATGCTCTGTAATGCACAGTGCTCAACTGCCATCATCTGAACCTGATCTGTTTCAACATTCTTGACGAAGCGGAGTGGAAACTGTCAGTGAACAAATGTTTTCTTTGAATTTGGTTTTATGTGCGTACTGCCCGTTCACAGCAACACTCATCACAAATAGGTTTATATTCAGGGTAAGACCCTAAAATGTTATGAAGAGAACCCCCAACAATCAAACAATCCCCTATGAGTGAACACTTGGTGAGGGTGAAGACTAAGAACTCACTTTTAATAGGAAGCGCTCTCAGAACCAGGCTTGAGAGGTACAGCCATCTACTGTGACTTTCTGGGGATGAGTGGAAAGAGAAACAACGCAGCAAACAGGAAGAACACAGTAAGTTTGACTGTCTGTGGGCGATACTTACGGTAAATGGTCTCTGACATTATCACTCTCACTCTGGCACCATTTGATGGATCAGAATACCTCAAAAGTAGATGGAAAAAGGACAAAATAAGTTTTCTTAAAATCTTCACACTGTAGCACTGTAAATGTGTTGTGCAAAATTTAATGGTAATAGCCGATGACACTGGGTTATGAGACACAAGTGGAAATAAGGCACATCTGAATCTGAATCTAAATCAGGTAGTATGAGGAAAAAGACATTCACAGATACACAATGTGAGGGCTATTTACTAAATAAAAGCAGTTTTCAGTCTGTAAAAGAAGGATGCATAGTCAGTGCTGATTGCACTGCTAAAGCTAGCTGGCTGTCATCCAGCCATCCATACTGGCAAATTCTAAGCAGTCATTCACATCATGGGCCAAACCTTTTAATGGTCCGCCTCAGGGCAACCCCCTCTTTAGGTGTTAATGGTAGGAGAAATTTCAGGAGTTTCCCTTTAAAATAAACCATTTACATGATTTACAAAGGTTTCCAAAAGGCAATTTATTGCCAGTGGCACCAAATTTAACACTGAAGAAAGTTTTGTTTTGTGCCTGATGAGGTTGCAGGGTGGTCGTAGCTCAGAGGGTCGAGCAGGTCATCTACTAATTGGAAGGCTGGAGTTTTAATCCCTGGCTTCTCCAGTCGCCGTACCAAGACACTAACACCAAGTTGCCCTACGATGCAGTATGTATGGTTTAGAGCAAGAAATGGGTGAACGTGGCATGTTGTTTAAAGTGGTCTGAGTGCTCAGGTAAAGTAAAATACTGCTAAGTGAAAACATTTACTGTTGGTGCTCGAGGCTGTAATTTCTTTGAAAAGTTGGGATTTGCTTTTCTTCTGTAGCTCTTCACTTAGTCTTCACCCCACATGTGTACAGCCAAGACTCACATATCGCAGTAATGCTGGTACTTTGATAAATCATCAGAATTTAACTTAATTGAACTGAACTTTGAACTCACTGTGTTTAATCACAGCGCTGCATTTCATTATTGGTCATTATTCATGTCCAGCTCTCTTCCACAGTGGGTCTTTGTCCTGTCTCTCTCCCCTCACTCCAGCCGGTCGCAGCAGATGGGCCCTCCTCCCTGAGCCCGGTTCTGTTAAAAGGGAGTTTTTCCTCCCCACTGTCACCAAAGAGTTGCTTAAAAGGGGTGGCGGTTCAGTATTCCTGGATTTTTCTGTGGAACGTAACTCCAAATTATTTACAGAAAATTTGCCTAGTTGCGGATTTTTTCATAGAGCATAACTAAAATATCCCGTAATTATTTTAATTTTTTTTCCTGACTCATAAATTCAGAAAAACATTTTTCCACACGTAGCTGTAAGCCGTATATTTTTAAGGGTAATGTTGTAAGATGACTTTGAAATGATATTAAAGCGTTTTGGGATGGTAGTTTAGGGTATATTTAGTGTTCAAACTATTAACGTAGGCAGTAATAAGCATTTTTAGAGAGTTTGCGGATTGCTGCTATTTGTGGGCGATTGTGGTCCCTAACCCCCGCAAATACCGGCGGTCAACTGTGTTTCAATATGGAAAGAAATATCTTCCTGTCATGGTTCGCTGCGTGGCAGGCATGATGTCGGACCCAAACGCAGGACTCGTACACACGGGGAGTAAACTTAAGGAGGCTGCTTTATTGCAGAGACAAAAAGTAACAAAGATAAACTTGCAAATTAAACTAGAAACTGGGAACAAACTAACCGGAAACACCTGGGAACGAGGGACAAAGACCACAGAGAGCACGGAGGGAAACCACACAGCATGATGAGGGTACAACGCAACAAAGAGCAAGGAAAACACAGGGCTTAAATACACTGAGGGATAACGAGGGAATAGGACACAGGAGGAGAGCACAGCTGGGAGTAATTAAGCATGACAAGACAAGGGGAAGCAAAACTAAACACACTGACCAAAGATATGAAACTACAAAGTAAAACAAGAAGCACAAGACAGACACGGACTCCACACAAAACCAGGGGACACAGAACACAGAGACAGAGGTGACACATGAGACACGACTGGGGAACAAGATAAATAATAATACATAATCAGGGGTACATAACTAAACAAATACAAAACACTGGGTCACAGACCCAGTACCATGACACTTCCTCCCTGCATAGCACCAGCATATCGGTTTCTCACAGGTCACTGTGTTATATGCGTTGAAGAAAGAAGCATCATGAAAGAGGCTAATGACCCAATGAACCTCATAAAAGTTTTTTTTTAAAAAGTGGGCATTAAGCCTGATTATCAGGCTGATGTGAGCAATATGGAGTGTCATGGCTAACTGTCAGAGTCTCCAAGGAATCTGTAACCATGACAGCTGAGGGCTTCTTTGTGCTTTCAGGGCTTTTGTTCAAATGTCCTGTTTAAAACTGTGTCATTATTAGCTTTCTGTTGACATACCGAGGTGTTCGTTGCTTCCCTTATGCTTTCAGCGCAAATGTGATACTTTCACCTGCAGTGCTGTGTAACAAGATATCATTTTTTTCATGGATCTCCAAACCAAAACCTGTTTTGCCAAAAAAAATCCAACAGCAGTGATGTGACCTCATCCTAAACAAACTATTCTGTATATTCTGCCAGTTTTTGTTGTCCTATGTGATCAAGCTTGGAGTGTAACTCGGTTTCTTTGAGGTTCGTTCCACCGCCACCTCTTTTCTTTGTGTTCTGGCAGTGCAGAGAACGATCTCAAATGCACAAGTCTGTTCTTAGGCCCTCTGGTATCTGGGCCTCTCATCTATACTCTAGATGCCGACTCCAATGCAAGCCAACCTGTTCTAAACAAAAAAAGGAGGAGAGGAGGTAGAGGGAATGGGAGATAGAGAAAGAGAGTCAGACAGGACAAAGCTGGGAGTGGGGAGAAACTGAACACAGCGTCTGTTGTGTGTACGAAGGGAGGACTTGGCACAAACACTGGCCAGTCTGTAAGAGTATCCTGTGCTCCCTGCTCCATGCCTACCTCCTCAATACTGTCTTTGTCCTGCCACTGTGCACAGTGACACTGAGAATGCACACACAGCAACACCTGGCCCCTTCAACAGTGTGTCTCCTCTGCTTTAACACAGGAGGAAGCGGGGCCGAACACAGGACAACACAAGACAGGACAGGATTGGACAGGATATCAAAGACCCTCATCAATAGAAAAAGAAAAACTTTTATTTGTTCCAGCACCTATTGTATATTTGCATTTCCTTGACCAGCACCCCCATGTGCCTATGTTAAAAAATAACCTTTGCCTGTCACGGGGAGAAGCAAGCAACAACTACCTGGGCTGAAAAGTGCGGCAAAAGTGCCAAAAACTGCAGTTCCTTGGATGGCCACTTGGCGCTGTCTCTAAAGCTGCGTCAGGACACGTGGAGTCCAAACTTCAGATCGTAAACACACGCACGTTTATTATTGTTGCAGAAAAATCCCCCTTTGGACAAATGCATGGTAGTGATTTTTTAAAACTTACCTGTATAAATGTTAATATAGTTAAAAGTTAAGTTAAGAGTTGGGCCACTTTTAGTGAGAGAAGGCAAATTTGCCCAGAATTTCTAAATGTTCTTTTATGGTCTTATTGACCTCTCAAAGCAGTATTTGCAACAAACCTCATCGACCCATTTACAAGCATAGAAACAGCGAGACAGGGCTTAAAAACACGTGTAGTTAAACAGCAAGTTCAGTGGCTTAGCTTTATATTTTTTGTAGTGTTTTTTCGGGGGTCAAGAATTTGATGACAATATGAACCAGTACGGTGACGCTTCCAAAAGCAGCAGCAATGTTCACATTTTCGATTTCGTATGAATACACATCCCTATGCAGCACTCAGTTTGCAGCTAAACTCGCCCAGCAATGTAACAACAGCCTAACTGCATCTGTGTGAGCAGGTTTGTCCCTCCTGATATGTGAGAAGTGTAGCTGCAGTGACCGAATGCTGTAAGCACTAGTTACTTTAGTCCGCCATAAAGGTTAAAGATAAGTGGGGCTGGAGTATATTAATTACTGAGAGTCTGTTACTTAAAGGGAAGAGAGCTACAATAACGTAGGCACATTTTTGATGTGAGTTTTTTGGTTTTTAACATCACAAAGACCAACATTATCACTGTAATATAACACCCCTACAAGGTGTGTCATTTTTTAACCTTTGCAGCACACTTTGGTCACATGAAAGTTTTGATTAGTACAGCTTTAGTCATATTAAACACATTATTATTGTTTTTGCAAATTCGTAAACTGAGCAAATTTTGGTTTCAAATACTACTACAACTCAAGCCTTTACTACCACGACAGAAGCTTTTTTTTTTATGCATGAAAGTGTTTTAGTGGAGGCTCTCTGTTGGATAATTATAGTAACTAACTAAAGTTTACATGTTTCCAAACTAATAACCTCTGTTAGTGGGCCTCCACTGTTATCTCTTGACAGAAGTCTTTTGTCGGCTTTCAGTGCAGAAGCACAGAAGGATCGAAGAAAGAAGGAAAGATGTTCTTGCCGTCATTACAGAGACAAAAACAATGGCAATCAGAAGGCTGTTTGTGTGTGTGTGTGTGTGTGAGACCGAGCGCGGGAGAGAGAAAGAGAAAGAGAAAGAGAAAAACTGCAAGGAGAACTGGTGGCGGGCGGCGCTCTTTTAGCAATCCGATCTGTGCAGAGAGAGGAGCAGAGGGAGATAAAAGGAGAAAGGAGCGTTGTCCGAGCCCAGCTACAGGAAAAGGACGATTAGAGCAGAGCCTGGTATCAGGTGTGCAGGTCTGCAATCCCAGCCAATCACACTGCGGGTACATTAGGCCAGATAGCAGCTTGACTCCACTGCTCTAACTCCACCGCCACATCTCCAATCAATCCACTCCATTCACGTCCCACCCCATTAATTGTCTCTCTCACCCGTCTGTCTCTCTTCCTTGATGATGCACTCCTCCTCCTCCCTTCCTTTCTTACTACCTATCCTTAGCCCTTTTTCTCCTGTTGCTCGTGTACCCCCACAGCTCTGCCTCAGCAACAGTATCTAGTTTGAACACAGTAACTGTATTATTATTACCACAGTGAAAAAAAAATAGCAGTGGGGGCGATTGTTGGACCACATATATCCAACAAGACTCATTTAAATTTCTCATCTAAACACAGACGTTTATATATTGTTTAAGTATGTTCAGTGTATTAGAATGAATTATGTTCAAATGAAACAAAGTAGTCATGTTTTCTCCAGAAGCTCCGCCCCCCTGGGAAAGAGATCCTCATCAAAAACAGCAGCTATTTTGTGTCGCGCTTTGGAAACGTTCCCGCGCTTTTGAGTTCTTCGCTTTGAAGGTCAATAAAAATGTGAAGCTAAAATACCAGTGAGAAAGAGTGTAGACCATGTTTTTACTGGTATGTGCTCTGGTTGTCGAGCAACATGAAAGGCATACGTTAACTGATATTAAATGATGCGATAATCAAATTAGTAATAACCTAATATAATGTGATTTAAGATTGCTCGCACTTTGTTAAACCTAAATTCACAGACCATTAAACACTTTCACCGGTGTCTGGAATAAGTGGTAGAACCAGCACTGTCTTAATTACACAAGCTAATGCAGTGCGGGGATATAACTGGCGCGTTGAAACATGCCTGCTGCCACATCATAAAGGAAATGTATGTTCATGTAAGGTCGTATGTTCGGGATGTTTACTTTTCTGTAGATTTAGTTTTTATTCTTGTCCTAAAAAGTATTTTTAGAATTGATTTTTTATCTTTAAGACACATATACCCCATAACTACCTCATAAGTTTAATCACACATTTATGTTTCATCTTTTACTGCACACATATGTATTGTAGAATCGAGTGTTGAGAAGAGAATGCCAGATGTGGTACAAAGCACCACACTGGAGCATGGAAGCAGGAAGCTGGCACACACTGACGCTGCTAGGTGAAAATGACTCTATAAACTCTAGCGTCCCACTCTCCCGCTGTCTCTACCTCCACAGGCCTGACCGGAGGACAAGAGACGGTTGCCATGGTGAAGTGGGAAGAGTGGTCTTCATAATACAGTCAGAAGTTCGTGCCACACGGGGTTTAAGATGAACCGATGGATGGGCCGAAGAGTAAAATGAGGGGGGGGGGGGGGGGGGGCCCCCCCCCCCCTTTGGC
>VVHJ01004815.1:1042-14961 GCA_015107715.1 Tylochromis polylepis | reverse complement strand
GCGACCGGTTGGGGTGAGAGAAGGAAACAGGATAAAGACATGCTGTGGAAGAGAGACAGAGATTAATAACAGATATGATTCAATGCAGAGAGGTCTATGAACACATAGTGAGTGAGAAAGGTGACTGGAAACACAACAAACAGGCCAGCACAGTTCTGGAAAATTTTTTTTGACAGATGAAACCAAGCTCATCCTCTACCAGAATGATGGCAATGATCCAAAGCGTACCACATCATCTGTAACGCATGGCAGAAGCAGTGTGATGGTTTGGGTGTGCATGGCAGCCAGTGGCACCAGGACACTAGTGTTTGTTGATGACGTGACACTGGACAGACGCAGCCGAGTGAACTCTGAGGTGTTCAGAGACATGCCGTCTGCTCAAATCCAGCTAAATGCAGTCAAACAACGACACAAAACATACAGCCAAAACAACCCAGGAGTTTATTAAAGCAAAGAAGTGGAAAATTCAAAAGTCTGCACTGCATCTGAGTTCGCTGTGGTAATATGCAGAACCAAAATTAGAAAAACGTTGTCTCTGTCCAAATACTTATGGACCTAACTGTATCCATATGTGGTGTAAAATTATAGAATAGTTTAAGTGTGCAATTAAGATAATTAAGGATGCAGCTATTGATTATTTTAGTAACTGAGTATTCCATCAATTAATTAACTAATTGGATAAGAAATTCTTTCGTCTTATTAATGAGCCATAATAAATATTCAACAGAGAAAAAACACAGGTCTTTCTAAATGATCTGCTCATTGATTTCCATTTTAGAAATTGCATTGTTTTAATAATTCAACTGCATACTGCATCTGTCAAAAAAAGAGAAGCAATTAGATGTGACATTAAAACTGAATTTTTTAAAGAAACATTTTTCCTAAATGCAAAAATAAATAAATCATCTCAGTACAGTAATGTCAAATAAAATAAGGTTGAACCTAAGCTACCTAAACACGGAACTAAACTAGCTCCAAGTTAAACTGGGCCAGCATCATCATCGCTGCTGCTACTGAGTTATCAGTGTTTTTGTTGAAAAACTTCAGCTGCGTGGGTTTAATGTTGTCAGACTTTTGATTCATACGCTGCTCCTAAATAGGTTTGTATTGCAGGGCTGTTTTTAGTCACAAATGTGATTTGGTGCTATATAAAAAAAAAACAACTGAGTTGAACTGAAATGTGAGTGAGCGCTACAGAGTGATGCATTAACTGAAGCATCGAAGCAAAGAATTTGTGTTGGGGAGTTTTTATAATCGAGTTATTCAAATTACTCGATGAATCATTGCAGCCCTAAAATCCATGTCCAATCATAACTAATAACAACTATAGAGATTATTTTTACGGGGATGAGAACAGCTTCATCTTTCATCTGAGACAAATATCCCAATCACAATAAGACACCATCAGTTTGACTTGGTCATTTGTGCTCGGTTTAAATATGGGGAATGTGGAGCAGGTCTTTCACTAATGACTGGCCCCTCAATTTAGAGCACCATGCATTAAAACATGAGCACAGGTTAACCTTCCTAGTGCAGTCCAGTGTTTCCAGTTCCACTTGTTAACTCTGAACAGATTTTAGGAAAGTCCACTTCATCTGGTTCTCTTCCCCACTCTGACAGACAGCTGTTACTAAAATCTGTTTCTATGTTCAACTGGAACTTCTTGCTTAAAAATCGCCGCCCTTCCCCGGTTTGATAAGGTTGATCCCTGTAGTGCTATCTTACATTCACAATCCTGTCTTGTGCAGCATCAGCAGCTGGAGCACACCATAGCCATCATGACAGCACTGTTAATGCTCCTAATCTGTCATTTTCTATGGAAATGAAATTCAGGCACCTGTTCAGCTAATATTCAATAAGGTATCATAATAACTTCATTTCCTTTTTTGACTTTTTAAAAAAAGTGTTGCAAGCTGTCGTCAGCTTTTTTTTTTTTTTTTGCTAAAACTTGTGGAAATGATGCTGAGGGTGGCTGTGACTCAGGAGCTAGACCAGGTTGTCCTGTAACTAAAAGCTTCAAAATGCTTTACAAACAAAAGGATTGAACTGAAAACGAGTGAGAAAGCAGCCAAAGTAGCTTAACACCGCTTGAAACGAATAGACAGTCTGGCTCCTTGGAAGCAAAATGTACCGAGGTGAAGGAAGCAAAGGATGGGCCTCCCCAACCCGCTGAGCCAACCGCTCTCTCCTCGCTCATTTCTCATCTGAGCAACAAACGTATTTGATCACAACGTAGAAACAGATGATATGATTATGATCAGGGTTTATTATTTATCACACTCAGCACACATATTGGTTGGTTTTAAGTTTCACTGGTTAAGACAGCATGGTGGTTAGCACTGTTGCCTCACAGCAAGAAGGTCCTGAGTTCAGTTCCACCATCAGGCTGGGGTCTTTCTGTGTGGAGTCTGCATGTTCTCCCCGTGTTTGTATGGGTTCACTCCGGGTACTCCGGCTTCCTCCCACACTCCAAAGACATGCAGTTAGTGGGGATAGGTTAATTGGAAACTCTAAAGTGTGAATGTCTATGTGTGTTAGCCCTGCGACAGACTGGTGACCTGTCCAGGGTGTACCCTGCCTCCCGCCCTAAGATAGCTGGGATAGGCTCCAGCGACCCTGAGAAGGATAAGTGGTAGAGGATGGATGGTTAAGACAGCTTTTTATTTCAGTAGTCAGCACAGAGATTCGCACATAAGGATGCAATAAAAAAATGAATGCTCTTTCTCACTAAGCATGTTTTTTGCATTCTTGGAAAGGTTTAGTTTTTTTTTTAAACTTGAGTTTGGAGGAGCTCATGAGCCTTTTCCTTTGGTGCCTTGGAGAGTCAGATGCTTGGTTTTTATATTCTGAAGAACTTTTGCTTCGAGCTAGTTGACACGCTGAGGATTCGCTGACTTGTATTCAAGTCTCGTCTGCAGTGCTCAGAGTGTACCTGTGTTTGCTGTTTGGAGCCTCAGAAATTGAAACTGATTTTTCTAAATGCGCACCCCCATGGCTTCTGCCATGGGGGTGGCAGTTTCCCTCATATCTCCGTGGGAAACGGTGAAATCCATTTGAAGCATAGAGGAGCTACAGGTTACTAATGTTCTACCTAAAGCTTCAGGGAACACATGACAGCATCAATAATCCACACACAGTGGAGTTTTGGTATTGTAGTGTTCCACATGACAAAGTGCCTTTGATGCCTGTTAGTTCCACCATGAAACAAAGAAAGTGTGAGCAAAAGCATCATCAACAACGTTGGAATACAAAAGCAGAATTCCAGCTCGGTGTTTGGTTGTCATGCACACATGGTGTGTCTTATTTATGTTTTGTTAAAAAGACATTAGCATTTCTGAATTCTCTCTCTCTGTAGTCTCTTTCCCTTCATGAGTCCAACGAACCACAAACTTTTCTTTTGTGAGGAGTCTTTCAGAATAGAGTGCTAACAAAACATTACACACAGGAGTATAACATCTCTTTGCAGTACATGACAACCATTGTTACAGCTATTATTTTTGTCTGTCTGTATTTGTTAGTCTACCAGCTGGTGGCATGTCTGAGTTGATGTGATAGTAGGGTTATTGTGTCTGATTTGTCTAATCGCAGCTTAATCTTTTCCAAGGTAATGCCATGATGACAAGGCCTTGACGTGGTTTTAATCTTGGTAGCTGAAGCGCCGCTAGTGGAGCAAATGAACCTAATCTCCACTCAGATAAAAAAAGGCGGGATGATGATGCTGTTTATTGTTTTGCCCTACTTATCGGCTTAACATGTAAAGATTTCACAAGAAACAGCTTAGAGCCTAGAGGTTTTAGAAAGCTAAAGACGGCTTAGTGCCAAAGCTGTGTTTTCCTCGCACGGTCTCACCTCCTTGGTGTCGTCAGGAAAATAAATATAGAGGAAGAGTGCAGTGGAAGTAGGCTAGATGGAAGAACTGTGTTTCACTTGGCTTTAACTACATGAGTAATTGGCTTTTTTAATTCTGTTTGCACAAGTCTGAGATATCAAAAAATGACAATTATATGGGGATAATTTGACAAGCAGTAGTTGTACTAGTATTAAAATTATTGTAGACTAATGCATTCAGATGCATTCAGCTCTCATTAACAGACTGCTGATCATTTTCAGTGAGATTATTCTTCCTGTAGGAGCTTACTGGAGTTAAGAGCTGGTTGTATTTTTGTGACTGGTTCCCAGTCTTTGGAAAAAGGACAAGTTGTGCTCCAGTTATAATATATGGATACTGCAACAATAATTGGCAAACTGAACACCAAAAGATTCACAGCTACGGTTTTTGTCATAGATGCTAGTAAATGCAACTATTAGAGTCCTTATTTCTGTTCGACGGAAGTTTCTTTTTGCCAAGAAAGCATGGACAAGTTTTGATATGGATGAATATCACTTTTTAAAACCGCAAGAAAAAACATGGACCCTAGCAGAAATGCTTCCTTCAAGTACCCTTTGAGTTTGACTAAGTGCTTATGTAAATGGTATCAGCGTATATACGAGCCAGTGTATTCAGCGTGTAGCTCAGTCGTTTTTCCCAAAACTACCTTCCTTCATAAATCTATATTAAGAGAAAAAACAAAATCAAAAAACCCTTAAATTTCCTCGGCTCATCTTTCCTAGTTTACTGATCTGACCATACAGCACTGGAAGGGTAAACTGCAGCTGGCTCGACAAAATCTAAAGCCCCAGTCAGAGGTAATGGCTATCACAGCAATGGTTATCAACTTTCCTTGTTAACCCAGGCTTTCTGCTTCAGGCTCTGTGTGCACTCACATCATCTGACTCGCTCAATCAGACACATTAGCAGATGAATAGGTGCCAGAGATCTAAAAAGAATATTAAAGTATAACGGTGACAAGCAACAAAAAAGACAACAGAGCAATGCTGACAGAAAATCATTCATCCTGTAGTAATGTACAAATTTTACCAGTAACTTATGCCATTCTAATATGCAAGCTACACACACATTAGAGCTTTAGCTCCTGACTGTACTCATTTTCCTGTGCAGGTATGGAGACAAAGTCTCCCATCGACAACACAGGCAACAGCACAGGGAGCTAGTTTTTTTTTTTTCTTTTTGAAATCCCTTTGTTTTTCTCCACTTGTGTTCTTTCATCACAAATGTCCAAGCCGAGTAAATTTTATTCAAATTATGATCAAGTTGAAATAGTTTGTATACCTTGTATTACATTAATATGACACGAAGTTCAGTTTGCATTGGACAGAAATAGCTTGAAAAAGTCCTTTTCACTTTGACCATTTCAAGGTCAAAGTGAAATGTCTAACATCGCAGACATTTCCAGCTATTCTACATGTAGACTGGCCTTTGACTGCCTTTGCCTTCTTTTCAGTGTTTTCTCCATATTCTTGTGTATGCCCTATATCGCTCGGTGGAAGCAGGACTTGTGCAGACTCTCTTAAAGATCAAAACAGTGAAGTGAAAATTGTCCACGTCTACACAGCATGGTGTCCACAGTGCTGAAGTTCCTGATTCCCAAGTGATTCCCAAGTGTAGGGATTCTCCGCGCTCCCTTTTCCTCAAACGCTCTCTCCAAACTCAAAAGCTCCAAACTCCACAGAAGGATTATCCATACGTTCCTGCGAAGACTGAAGCTCAGCCATTCCCTTAAGTAGTGGCTCTGACGAGGAATCAGGAACAGGTGTGTGATGATCGTCACGTGTGTGGAGAGCAGAAGGCGAGATCCCAGCCTGAGTCCCGCCAAGTTATAAAAACCAGCACACACCGACACACACCGGGATAGAGGAAAGGCGAGGTAACGAACAAGGAAGGAAAACAGACAGAAATTGCTGAAAAGAATGGCGAGGACAGAGTGCCCATGACAGTACCCCGACCTTAATGGGAGCCTTCCGGCACCCTAATGAAATTCTCACAACACTTTTTAAAATGAGAATGGCAAGTCCAGGCACCCAAGAACACTCTTGTGGACTTCCAGTTCACAAAGTACTGGAGGCCCCTTCCACGGCACTTGCATCCATATTTCAAGTTATGGAGTAACTAGTTCTTGTTTGACATGCTCAGCTTGGCCATTTGTCTTCAGGTTTCCACCTGAAGACAAACTGACCTGGGCCCTAGGTTCAGCACAGAACTATATGTCAGGGTGCCATGGAGCTGGAAAACATGGTCCGTGAGGAGTTGGGCAGTTTCTAGGGCAGAGGGTAACTTGGGCAAGGCCACAAAAATGAGATGCTTTAGAAACACAACCTACAATTGTCATGATTACTGTGTTACCTGAGGAGGTAATCCAGTCAAAAAATCCGGTGCAATGTGTGACCACGGTTGACCTGGCATGGGCAGGGCTCTTAGCAGGCCAGCTGGAGGAGAGGAGGTTTTGTTTTGGGCACACGTGGTGCAGGCAGAAACTTACTCTTGGACATTCTGGTTAAGGATGGCTACCAAAACAGGTTTTGCAAAAATGTGATTGTGTGTTTCTTTCCAGGGTGGCAGGTAAATTTGGTGGTGTGTGTCCAGTGTATTACCTTAGCTCTGACTCCTGAAGGAACATACAAACGGTTAGGCGGTCTGTTTCCCATGTTTGGCTCCTCCCACTGGGCATCCCAGATTAGTGACTCAGTCTCCTAAATGAGGACTTTGGTAACACATGACAAGGCAAAATTGGTCTCCCCCTTAGTAGACTCTTTGGCAAGAATTGTCAAGATAATGTGTCGGGCTTAACGCTGCATCACTCTTGTCTATAAGTTATAGTAAAATTAAACCGAGTGAAAAAGAGAGCCCACCTGGCCTGACGAGTGTTGAGGTAGGACTGACTTTGCAGAGTGTAGGTAGGCAAGATTCCTCTGGTCTGTCCAGATGATCAGTGGGTGCTCCAACCCCTCCAGCCAGTGTCTCCATTCTTCCAATTCCAATTTTATGGCAAGCAGCTCTCAGTCCCACATCATAGTTCCTTTAAGCTGAGAGACAAAGGCACAAGGATGCATTTTACTTTTAGACCATTGTGAGAGGACAGCTCTTATTCCAAAGCCCAAAGCACCCACTTACACAACGAATTGTTTGGTCGGAGGATTGAAGCGAAGCATTGTTTCAGTGTGTCGAAGGCACGTTGAGCCGAGCCACCCGACTGTAAGGTAATCTTAGGAGAGCTTAGGCCGCTCAAAGGGAAGGTAATCTTGAGAAAATTCAGAATGAAGCATCTGTAAAACTTAGCAAAGCCCAGAAAGTGTTGTAGTTGTTTTCTGTTGGCAGGGACCGGCCAGTTGACCACCGGTTGGACCTTGACTGGGCCTGTTTTCAGTTGACCCTTTTCCACAATGAAGCCCTAGAAGGAGACAGACTGGACATGAACTCACACGTTTCACCTTTAACATGCAGGCGGTTTTTCAGGAGACGTTGAATGTCATTTAAATAAGCAAAACATGAAGTGACTGATAAAGTATCTGAGTACATCGTTAACAAGGGCCTGAAACTATGATGGGGCGTTGGTTAAACCAAAAGGCACGACAAGTAGTCTACGTGAATATTAAAGGCAGTTTTCCACTTGTGTTGGCAAACCACACAAAGGATGTTTGAAGGAAAACAAACACAATGCAGTGTATAATACACACAGAAATACACTCAAAACACCCAACCACAAAAACAATACAAAATGCCATCAACCAGTAAATTCAGTGCACAAAGAATCCATGATCTTAGTTAATAAGAGTTGCTTACATTCATCCGCAAGACAAGACATTTTTTTAACCCTCTAAAGCCTAACCTGTCGCTGGCATCAGACAGGTGTTTTGCAATGTTTTTTTCAACATCTGTAACTCCCATAGCTTCTGAAACATTTGCTCAATTGGAAGAATTCCAGCAGTTCCTGAAAGCAGCGACTCTATGCGTTTCAGTGATATTAGGGTAATTACGGCAATCCCTCTCAGGGTGTCACAGCAGCCCCCCAAAGACAAAGGTTGGCTGAGAGAGAGAGAGAGTGTGATTGAGCTCCACCGAAAACAGACATTTCATCAGGCATTTGGATTCTTTTTACTGTGTTTTTTGATTGTTTTGTTTTTGCTGTTTGCTGTGCTGTTTTCTGTTATTTACTGAGATTAGGATGTGGCGCCCAGTCTGGGATTATCATAATGACCCTACTATCACTTAAAGAGCACAGAGTTGATGCTTACCCGGCCAGAGTCCTGCCAAGACACAAAAACCAACACACCGGCACACACACCAGCACACACACACGCCTACACACACATAAATGGGGATAGAGGAGAAGCAAGAAGAGAAAAGAAGAGGGAAAAGTGACAGAAACGGTGTGACAGCATGGTGAAGACAGAAGAACATGACAGTTTTGGCGACCTGCCTATCTGTGCAAGCACTTGCGTTGGATTAAAAATGTAAGTCTGCCATGTTCTGGGTTTATGTAGTTCACTCGTTCAGTTATTACAGATTCCCTTCTTTTGACTTAAACTCCAGACTCTGTATTTTGCATTTGTTTGGGTGTCTTTGTGTTAATCATGTCAAATATAAACTCTCTTTCTTCCAAAATTCTTCAAAGAAAAAGCCTGTGTTGTTCTTCTCTAACACACAAACACACACACACACTCAACATCTCTGTCTTGCCTCACTTTCTTTCACACACACCCTCCAGCAGAGATGATCCTTGGCAAACGCTGAAGATCGAAAAGGATGGATGGAAGAGACCAGTGTGTGTTCATAGCAAGGTTAAAACTAGCTGAGACCCACCTTGAGCTCTGTGCTGGCTAACAGGCAGCAGGCTAATAACTTCAATTATCTCAGCACTCAGCTTCAAGGCACTGCTGATAGGACTGTAGACTTTGATAAAGACTTGGGACCCACACACACACACACACACACACACACAGGTAAGTGTGTGATCACCTTTACTCACGGGCACACATTATTGTGTGTAGCGGTAAAGGCCACATCCCACGCCATTCCACAGCAAACACACTCACATGCAGACGCACACACATTCATGCCTAGAAGGATACATAAATAGACGTTGAACTAACGAAGGATGACTGAGCATTTCTCAGCTCCGGCCTGGTAAACGGACTGATTCTAATATAGCGCTCTTCTACGCTCAGAGCGCTTTATACAACACGCCACATTCACACAAGCACTTTCTTCTGTGATTTTAAGTGCTTACTAAGCTAACATTCACACACATGCATACTCCATCGGTGTCTACGTCCTGAGCTGCAGCCACCCCAAAAAGGGGCACAAAGGGGCTTCCCTAGAAAACCTCCAACAACCTTCGAGTGTGTGTGTTTGTGTGTGTCAGTCTGCAAACAAACACAAGGAAAGCAAACTTGGCGCCTGCTCAGAAATTGAACCAATGATGTAGCAAATAAGCTCAAAGCCCCAAAAGTGTGCACAGAGAAATTTGTGTAAGCAGACAGTAGAAAGTCGTGCGCTTTTATTTTATGACTTTTCTTATCACGTCACGAATTGGAAAAGGCTCATGAGCTCCTCCAGAGAGAGGCTGGAAAGGCTTCTGGAATAAGAAAGAAACACATGACAAGTTTTTCTATAGCTATTCACTCTGTGACCCTTCAGTCTTTCCCCCCTCCAACTCTCTGGCTGTTTTGCAACAACAGAGTGGGGGTCCGATTCTCTCGCTCTTGTTCTTTCACTTCCTTGCCTTGCTCTCTTCTTGCTAACCCTTTTACCTCCTCCTGCCATCATCATCTCCATGTCTCCTGCATGTCCTTTTGGAAGTCTTTTGCACTAACGTGAAACGCCTCTCTGCATACAGAAAGTGGGGCTGCTGCCCCATCAGCAGCCGTGGCAACAGTGCAGACCATGTCCTGATGTTTAATTCATTGCTGGGGAGTCAGAGAGGACAACAGAAAATGGGAAGAAGGGGAAGCAAAGACTATCATTTCTTTTCCTTTTTGCTCTTTTGGTTTCAGCTCTCTTAGAGCAAGTGAGGTGAATTATATGTTTGGGAGGAAAAGAGTCCAAAAATGACACACAGAGAAACATGTTTGGTAATTCTGTCTGCTGCTCAGGTAGGAAACCTGTTGAGACCTGGTGACAGAGACTGAGGTAGGTGTGTGTGACTCAGAATGTTGCTTTGATACATGATGAGCTCTCTCCACTTGCAAACAAAATGCTTTCATTTCTTTGTTCTTTCATTTTCTTAAAAATGCATTTAGCAACATCAAAGGTGGTGTCCATGTGCAAAGGGACAAACTGTACTGCAGTATAGTATATATACAGTACAGTATACTTCTCTTGAATGGGTTTATTGAATGTGTGAAGTGAAGCAAGGACTTTAAACGGTCAGAGCCTTAGTTGTGGACATCTTGTTGCAGCTCGTTTTCATCCACGATGCCCTCACCTCAGCATCCCAGCTAACATCCTTCCAGGCTTCCCTGACAGACCTTCTCCATCCTTAATCTTATATCCAAGTGCTTCTAGGATTACTATGGCAGCTCACTGGTTTCAGCAGGGGGGATGGAGCAGTGATCACATCTGTAAGCATTTGTTCTTGGTTTGGTGGCTAGCTTGAGTGTGGTCACAAAGTTCTTCCTCATGCATCTGTCATCGCAGATGGCTGGGCATCATCCAGTTCAGGCCCACTGCTCTTATCTACTAGCACGCTGAAGCCTCTGGACCTCCAGCCTTAATAGGAGCTGTCTCGATTGCTGTTATTACACTCAGCTGCTCGGCGCTTCTTCCTCAGTATGGATTTTGACTTTCTACTCATCCACAGTTCCCACATGCATTACACAGAGCCCCATCCCATTTTCAATTAAATAACAATAAAAAATTAGTTCGTTAATTTGTAGATTCAGATTTTTTATCAGATTTTTAAAAATCTGATTACAAGTTTATTGTAATCTATAATGGGTTTGCGTGACTCATTCAGTGTAATACTCAGTGTTAAGCCATAGTGCCATTATTACATTGTGGCAGTCATTTTCATTTGAACTGTGCAATTAAACAAGTTCTTGTAAGAATTTGATCAGTTTGCATGGAAAATGTACAAAACCAAAATCACATTGTCTTTATTTTTGACACCAAATGCTGATTAAGTTCAAACCAGCAGTGAGAGGATGAGGGAAAGGAGAGGGAGATAATAACGAATTAATCATTCTGCCTTTAGTCGCTGGACTTCCTGGGTCAGGTCAGAGCTATCTCAAAAGGATGAATTAGTGTCATTAAGTACCAAGCTTCAGATTAAGTCACCTTTAAATCAGCATTAAAACCAAGCCAGTGTGATAGACTAGACGAACCCAGGATGTGTCAGGCTAATTGTTAGAGCTGCTGTGTTTGTGCATCTATTCATCTAAGCCTCTCCAGATGCCAAGTGAGACCATTAATGATGTGCAGAATACATACTGCAAACTTTTGCCCGACAAAGACAGGAAAAAGGAAAACTTTTAAATGGCAAAGAGAAGACTAGAACCCTACAATCTACTCAGCCTTATAGAACTGCTATATCAGCTGACTTGGTGAAGGAGCACTGTCTTTCTACTGATTATTAATACAAGACACACTTTGGAGATTAAACATTACAATTATTTTAAAACCACAGACCTAGTAGACAATTAGGAACCACTATAAAAGCTCATTATTTGAGAGGTCCTCATTCATACCCCCCTAGAAAAACCTCAGCATATCTGCGACCCGGCTTTTCTTTTGTATCCTTCTCTTTGCCAAGCACAGTGATTGGCTTGAAGCCATGCCAACATGCCCTGTCCATGTTAATGGGGTAGGTGCCTCACTGGCACACATCTGCGTGGACACACACATATATGGTATATATTTCTACTATATTACTATTTTAAAAAAGTTCTTTCAACTATGATAAAAGCCACAGGCCAGATTCCCTCGACATGTACCGTTCTCTAGTTCTCCAACTAAAAACAATACCTGCTATGTAGATCAAACCGCGCTCTCTGAACAGCTCCCAGTGTGGTCTGAAGCAGGGCGATGGACGTAACAAGACTGCCTCAGAGACTTGTTCCTCGTGCATACCCCACATGATCTGCCATCAGCAGCAGAGGGGGTCGACATCAGACTCACGAGCGTTCCTCTTTCCGCCTTCACACTGACGTTAGTTGCACTGGAACTCTAGAAAGGACCGCAGATTTTCTATGTGCAGGTGAAAAAACGCCAAGCTTTAGAATTCATTCCAGACTGAATTTGACTGAAAACTGAAGACCTTAGTGTGTACATACAGTGCATCATAATTATGGAAAACATGTTGAAATGACAGTTGTGTTGCTAACACAGCAATATTGACTCATTAACACTGCCACTGACAAAAAGATTACCATTTTAACACCAACCAGTTGTTACTTGTTATCTGTTTCTGCTTGGGTTTTAAAAACTGGCTTCTTCTGCTGAACAGTTCTGTTTTACGGGTCTTAATCTAAACTTCTTTCTGCTTTCAGTGAACGTCAGTACTTTCTAAAAGCATGTGATGGACTACGGAAAAGCATTTTCAATCTTACAGCTGTCTGAACTGAAGCGAATTTTTAAACTGCAGCTAATGGTTATTTTCTTCATGGATAATTCAGCAGAAAATAAAACCCCAAAAACAACCGTGAAAAGGCAGTTACATGATAGAAAGAGCAGCAGAATTATGATAGTTTGGTATTTTTCATTAGTTTTTCAGTCTAGTTTCAGTTTCAGTACTTTGGTTCACTTATTTCAGTTTAGTTGTCATTCTTTAAAAACATGATTTAGGGCTGGCATTTGTCAGACTGTAAGAGGTTTGGAAAAGCAAAACAGAACAATACAAAAGTGTGTCACATTCACACTTTTCCCGGTCTAAATAGACATGTCCACAAGCCTCCTTTGGTTGTGCTGACAGACTAAAACTAAAGCAATTTCCCCACATTTTCATTCAGGAAGTAGAAAAAAGATCATTTATTTTATTTCAGTCAGCTAAGATGTTAATTCAAACAGTTTTAGCTTGGTCTTAGCTAACAGTGCTAACTGTGTGCAGCACACTTTTCAGAAACATCAGCAGTATTCATGGAAACAAAATATAGTCTACCACTAAATCACAGCGCCACACACACAACTGCTGAACGAGCATTCGGGTCAGGAGCAGATGGGTCTGTGCAAGCAAGTATGTGTGTGAAGGTTAGAGAGGAGTGCGAATGAGCCTGGAGGCACTGCTGACTTGGCACTGTTATTATGGAGCCCTGTATTGAACCCCTTCTTAAAGCCAGTCATCAGTCTGTTTCTGAATATGTACTGGATGTGTGTGTCCACGTGCCTTCCTTGTACAGGTACATGAATATTTATATTTTTGTGCTTAGGTGACATTTTGTGTGCGTCTGTGGATTTGATTGCACTGAAGTCTGTGAAGGTGTTTCAACAACAACAACGCCGCAGCGCTCCAACAATAATCCCACACCTTCATGCCCCTCACGTGTCACGATTCCTCCAAATCCTCAGCAATGCATGATGTATAATTTTAGCAAAACTAGCACTAAATAGGAAGACTTCACAGACAAACAGCAACGGACTATTCCAAACTGTTGAAACGTTGTTCTTGATGACAGCGCTTCAGTTGATATCTGAGCACCTCAGAGGAGGGTCAAGATTCGGACAGGTACAAAGGTAAACGGACCGATTCTTATACAGAATTCATTCACATTCTTCTATGATTATTAAGTGCTTACATTCACACTCCAATGTCGGAGAACAACTCAGGGTTAATATCTTGCCCGAGAATATTTGACATATATTTGACATGAGGGATCGAACCACCAACCTTCCGAGCAGTCGATGACCTGCCCTAGCTCCTGAGCTACAGCCAACCCGAAAAGGGGCACAAAGGGGCTTCCCTAGAAAACCTCCAACAACCTTCGAGTGTGTGTGTGTGTGTGTTTGTGTGTGTCAGTCTGCAAACAAACACAAGGAAAGCAAACTTGGCGCCTGCTCAGATATTGAACCAATGATGTAGCAAATAAGA
>VVHJ01004811.1:0-10241 GCA_015107715.1 Tylochromis polylepis | reverse complement strand
CCCTTAAAAAAAAAAAAAACACAAACAACAAAAAAAAAAAAAAAAACAACAGAAAGAAAACTGCCAAAAAACAGTTTAAACAATCAATGCAAGACAAAACAACTACAGGACACATGAAAAAAGATAAATAAAAAATGGCCAGACACACATAATATACACAAATGGAAACAAAACAACCAGAGAGAGATCAAAAATGACCACAAACTGAAACAAAACCATCACCAAAAGCTCTGAAACAACTGCAAGGATGTCAATAATGACTCCCAAGACACACTCATTGCCTTCAAAGGGAAACCAAGAGACCACAGAGAGCCTTAAAATGACCACAAAGACAAGAGAGACAGCTTCAGAGTTTGTGCTACAACCATGTTTCCCAGTGACTAACGGTACTTTCTTATGGGAGCCAGTTTAAACTTTAAATTTTGGCCTTTTACCACCTTTAAGTTGTTTTAATCATGGAAGTGAGGACCTGCAGGTCACCAGTAAAAACCTGCAGCAGTACACGTGTGTTACCTGTCGGCTCGGAGCTGGCAGGTGATGCTCAGTACATCCACCACTCCTTCCAGCTGTAGCTGCCGGCAGCCTATCGTCGTGGCGATGAAGCATCCTGTTCGGCCAATCCCAGCACTGAGATCAAACAAGAGGGGAGTCATTTCATAATTATTTATTAGTAACAGAACTGTCACGCTGTCAGTCAGTCTTTCAGTACCTGCAGTGGACTATAACTGGTCCCACGGTGGCGGCGGTCCGTCTGTCCATCTCCACGTCGGCCATCAGCTGCAGCAGCGGCAATGCTGAGTCCGGGGTTTTGTGGTCAGGCCACGATGTGTACCAGTAATGCTGCACAGAGCGGGTTTGGTTCCCACACTGCACACATGAAAACATACATGACATATTAGTCTGAGCCTCAGCTCTGATGAACACTCCCCTCTGTGCAGCGTGTACCTTGAGCGTGAGGCTGCGAGTGGTGTAGTGTTCGCACTCTCTGATGCTGTTCACCAACACTTCAACCTTTCCGTAGATGCCTCTCTTCTCTGGCCAGTACAGAACACACTTCTACAGAGGCAGGCAGAAAGACAGCGTTCATTAACTTCAGCTTACTTTTCACTCCTGATGAGCACTTTCCAGATCACTCCATTTTTGCTGCCATGCACTCAGCACACACAATGCTAAAAATCTACCCTGGCATTAAGAACGTGCCCTTTCTTCCACACTCTTTGCTTTTTAGACTCTTTTAGCACCCTTACCTCGTTCTTCTCCTTCAGTTTGGTTATCATGACAATAACTGGCGACTCCTCTTGCCAGGCCATCTGCCAGAAGTCATTCACCGTGTTCACCATGGGACCTTGAGTGGCGATGTACGCCTTATTGTCCCCTAAGTAACCCTGCAGAATGAAACAATCACACAGCAGGATTAGCAGGTTGGTAACCATCCCTGAAAGACTTCACAGAATGATGAATGTATTCCTCCATCAGCAGCATTAGACAAAATCTACCAGGATTTCACAAAACTTCATGAAGACATGCATAAGGAAAGAACCCGTTAAATTTTGGAATACATTCTTAGAAACGTAGAAAAATAATTGACCCATTTGTCTACATTTAAAGCATTTTTACACAAAGAAAAATGCACGAAAATGTTAGAACTATAAATTATTCTAAAATAAAGAACCTGAGAAACATCATTAACTTTGAATTAGTTATTCAGTTGATCCATTTGCTCATATTCACCATTAAACAGCAGGTTACATCTTTTATGGATGTATGTGAGCTAGTTTCATTGAACAGTGATCTAGTGTTCTCTCACTGGCATGGCCTTTAAAGCCTTTTATGAATAAAAACTTTTATTTCAGGGTGCTCCTGCTGCTGTCAGTTTTTAACTGATATAACTGATAACTAGATCAGGATGTGGCCAGTTCCAAACTAGCACGATACTTTAGCTTAAGCTAAATGTGTGCAGAGAGCAAAAAACGTTGATGGTGTGTTGAAGATTCCAGGTGACATAACTAAAACAAACAAACAATTAAAAAACAAACACACAAACAAACAGTAAGACCCCCCCCCCCCAAACTGAATTTCAAACAATTATTTAATTTCTACGTTTTGAATAAAAACAAAAAGGGCTGTATTTCATTTCATAATCGCTGTTATTTTCATGTAATTGATGTGCTTACTTGTTCTGGATGAATTAGATTTTCGGTTTGTCTGTAGAGTAGGATAAAGAAATTAAACAGCCTTGGCTGTCTCATGAGCTCCACCGGTTTAAACTGTTTCAGTGGTGTTTCCTGACAGGAAGACAGTCTATTGTTTGGAAGTCTGAGAGCGACATTACAGACTTCTACAGGCAAATACTTTCACTGTGTAGGTTGATGACGAGCCAGAAGAAGAAAGAAAAGGCTGTTTACATTCCAGATGAGTGATAATAACAGCCTGCTCGCTGTTTTTTTTCTCAGGTTTAGAGAAGATTTAACAAAACAAATGTCGTCATCAACTGGACTAAAAAGTTTTTCAAAACCTGAGAAAGTACTACTATGTCTCCCAGAATAAATACAACAGCAGAGAGCTAGAACAAAAAACAGGAAATGCAAATAAGCCAAGCCAAAAAAAAACAAAAAAACCCCAAACCCTCAGAGTGCAATTTGCTGTTATGCAACTGATCTACTGAAAGAACATGAAAATACAGATGGAGTCGATTGAAACAACATGGACACAGGAAAGAAAACACAAAAAGCTAATTGTCTGGAAAATAATGAATAGAATTTTTTAGAATAGATTAAAGAAAATAAATGAAAAAAAAACAAGTGTGTTAAGTATTAGTTCATAAATTGATTGTCTGGACTGCAGGACAGTTTGTACCGTTACCCACCCGTATGTAGTTAGCATTGATGTAGGCGCTCAGCAGGTCGTTGGAGCTCTTTGACTTCAGGATCACTCTGGAATGAGGGTCTAGGAAACATACCAAGGAGAGGAGATGAGGACACAAGGAAAGGTACAAAGGAGAAACCTAATGAGAATAATTTATAAAAACAAAACAAAAAAAAAACAACAACTTTTCCTCAGCTTGTTTATGAGCCTAATTTAAACTCCTGCCTACTAGTTTTTAACCTTCTTTAGATTTTTTTTTACTTGTTTTTGAGCTCATTTTAGACTGACTTGACTTGAATGCAACCTTGTTGAGACCACAGTAGATTAGTTGAGGCTGGCTCGAAAAGCCTCAGGTCAGTCTCTTCCTATAGACCGGTAGAATGTTTATAGCTCTATACAAAAACAGCTTTGGTCCCAATTTCAAACAGTTTAAATAACGTTCTGCTGTTTGCATTATTCTAATTTCCTACATCCCATTTAAGGTAAAACTGAGGTTCTAGTGCTTGGCCCAGACAGTTTCTCTAAGGAAGTCAGTCAGTACATCAGCCCCCTCGCAAATAACATCAAATCAGTTGCTAAAACCTCAGTATCACTTTTAATCAGCACCTGAATTTTGAAACTCACATCCCAAAGGTTACCCAGTCTTGTTTTCTTCATCTAAGAAATATTGCATAAATCAAACTTATACCGTTAAGTCAATCATCTTGAACTTTTAGTGCACACTTTAATTTTCTCCCATCTTGATTATTGCAATTCACTTTTCACATGCGTCTCTCAGTCCTCCATAGCTCGTCTCCAATTAGCTCAGAATGCAGCAACAAGGCTGTTAACAAAAACTAGTCAGCGGTCATATATTACACCCATCCTTGCATCCCTTCACTGGCTTCCAGTGAAATTCAGAATCCACTTTAAAATTCTGTTATTGACATGGACAGGACCCTGCTTATATAGCAGAGCTTCTAACACCTTATCAATGCCTCTCCAATCACCTAACCAGGGTCTTCTAACTGTCCCTTGCTCTCATATTAAAACCAGAGGTGATTGTGCTTTTGAGACTGTAGCTCCCAAACTGTTGAACAGCCTTCCTCAGCCTATAAGGTCACCTGACTCTGTTATTTGTATTTTAAGTGACTGCTGAAAACTTATTTTTTATAGGTTAAAGCTGAGGCTTCCGTAAAGTCTTAACAAACCAATATGTGATGATAGTGGTTACATCTACCTATAACATCTAGAGTTGGTAGAGTCTGATTGCAGGTTATGTCTTAACGTGTGCAGCACATTTAAGAACAACACAGAATTTGGAACAGAGGAAAGTCTCTGATTGACAGCAGCTCTAGGTGAGCATTCCTTTCTCTTGATTGGTCGGAAGGAAGGAACAGTGCTGTACTGATAACCCCGCCCTCCTCCCAAAGCACGGCTGCACAAACCCAAAAAAAAAGTGTGTGTGTGTGTGTGTTACATAATGTCTTAATCAGGATAAGTGCCTGGCCGACAGTGTGAGAACAAACTGTGCTCAGAGGAAAATGTATTGTTCTGTCTGCTCATGGGGAAGAGGGAGGTGCGATAATAGCTGTCCTTGCGGTTGTTGGCCTTTGACACTAAGCCCCGCCTACATAATAAAACAACTTCCTGGTTCAACAGGAAATCAGAGACGGGGATTGTTTTGGAAGTATTTCTGCCCCATAGTAACACTGAGAATACTCACTGGGCAATATGGTCTTATATCTGTTCTTGGTCCCATGATTCGGAATATCCAGCTCCTTGGGATCAATGAAGTTCATTGGGATTTCCTGAGATTGGAGGAAGACAAGTTTCAGTTTTATGGCACATTTCTTACCCAGATTAAAACACACTTTACATGAGTATTACTTCACGTGCAGTAGGATCCAATAGTCCGGGACTTGGTGTAGTGTAGTGAAAAGCCGATTGATAGTTAGAGATCTTGGTAAATGAAGAAAATGCAATGCCTTTCTCTTCTCATTGCAGGAAATTGCCACCGATTTTCTCACACAGAGCACCAAAATGCATTATAAAGCTCTTCCAGTTACAAACTTGAGGGCATTATGAAAGACTGCATCACTGCATGTAAATCAGCCCTTTACCATTCCAGGGTATCCCATCAGAAACCCAACAAAAGGATGAAATTCAGACTCACAGCGAACTCGGCGTGCAGCTTGTGTGTGTTGTTAACGATGTCGCGCAGCTGCTGTCGGGTGAGCGGCCGGCCAGCCGACAGCAGGTACTCCCTGGCCACTGCCTCCCTGGGGGTTACCACGGTGACGTTAAGGGGCTCCACAGCGCCGAGAGCAGACATGTCCAACACCAGGGAGACATTAGAGCCACGTCTGCAGAGGAAGGATGGGAGGGAAGAGACAAAGACAGCTTTTGTTAAAAATGGAAAGGCTGAACACGCGAACAAGTTCCTTTCCTTCCTACATTTTTATTGCACTTCACCAGTTTGCTGGTTGAGTTTCAGGTTGGGTTGGTCAATTTTAAGGTTTTTCCTGACTCAGAGTTAACAATAACTGTTTCCTTATTTAACATATTGCTGTTACTTATCGCCAAAAAAATCCCCTTAATGCTTCAGTAAATGTAAAAAAAAAAACTATAATATACCAAAAAAATAAAACTGGTTTAAAACTATTTCTATTTACTTTATTTTACAACAGCAGTGATTTAACTTCGGCTCTAACTAAAACCTCTGTTTGGTCTGACAAACTCTTGCTTTCATAAGGAGACAACGCTCTTCCAGCTGATAACAAACCACCTAACCCAACATCAAAGTCGTCGTCGGTGTGTATTGACGTATTTTCTTAAAATGGATGATGAATGGATGGATGAAATATCTTGGGGCCTTGTAGTATCTCAGCCCTAGTGCTCTTTTCAATTCAAACTGGAACTTTTCATACTTTTTGTTCTTTGGTTTTACTTGCACGTCTCTGGTTTTTGCTTTTTTTATATTAATTAAATGCTGTATTTATTCTTCTGTCTAAAACATGGAGCGCTGCCATCCTATCCAGTGCAGAAATATTTGGCTAAATAACAGATGCATTTTACGTTATGCAAGAATCTCGTAATAATTCCTAAATAAACAAAGGAAATTCTTTATTGACAGCAGATTAATAACCAACACAAACTTCATGCTGAAGGAGCAGAACAGCTAAGCTGAACTTGGACATTTTCTGTGTCACAAAGGTGTTGGAGCAAAAGGCCGAGAGGTACAGAAGACAAGGTGTGCTTTGATGGGGTTCATGTGGGTGGACTCTCTTCGTCTGGCTACGTGTCGGCCAGTTTCCTCACCAGGATGCTGCCACTTCCAATTTGTCTGATTGGCAATTGGCTGCCATCCAGAGTGGACAACACACACACAAGTGAGACAGACACAGAGAAAAACATCCTGTTCTCACTCCGAGCCTGAAATCTTCCTTCCTTTTCTTACCTTAAGGAACACTGTGCATTTAATTACCTCGCTCTGATGTAACCAGAACAAAATGGCCTCCGAGGTCCGACTGTGATTTAGCGGAAGACTTAGGAGCAGCAGATAAAGCCCTAAGTGCTCAACGTCAAGCTGAGGCACACAAAGATGTTTTCTTTTCAGTTATGAAACTACTTAAGGGGGAAATGAGCCTCAGCCAATTTTGAAGGAACTCAGAAGGCGACAGCGACTATATGAAAATGTCAGTTGGCGTTCTCTCAACACGTCTGACTTAGAAAAATGAGGTCAAACTAATTTACCCAACCAAATCCAAGCTTCTCACGACTAAATGTGGCTTACGTAACTAATGTGCCAAAGGATGACTTTTTAAGGCAAAAACTGATGATGATATTTATATTACTGACACGATATGATGATAAAAAAAAGTTTAGGCCCACCTGCCAATGTTTGTCAAGCTTTTATTCTTTTAAGGTTTGCAATAAGATATTTAAAATATCTAACAAAGGTCTGTTTAAAATTGTTGAAAAGAGCAAGTCAGTTAAAGTAAGTGTACACGTTAGGTGGCACATGTGGTGAACACAAGAAGAAGACCAAAACTTCACCAGGACCAACCACGGATTCACAATCCTATCACTTTAAATTTATTAGTAATCTGATATTTCAAAATGTAAGATGGCTAATTCTTTCCACTCAAGGTGATTCATTTTAAACCCCTGTCCACACAGAAAGTGATTTCGTTATTGGAGAATGCTTCGAGCTGGTGGTTAGCCGCTAGCAGGCATGCCACGCTCCAGTTGAGGAGGTAATCAGCAGGAGTCTTTGGTCCCACTCAGAGTTGATAAATTCTGTAATTCAGAACCCACCAACTTCACCTCCACAGCTATTAGTTTGTTTACAAGGCTCTGAGTTTCAGATACTTCACATCAGACAGGCCAAGGAATCTGGATTAGCGGTATCTATTTAGCCTGCGTTCCAGTTGAGTAGTCTCTGAAGCAATTTGAGCCACATTAACTACTACTACTACTAATTTTAACAAGGCCGACTAGGGAACATTCGCAGCAGACATGGGCAACTTGGAACATCAGAGGGTCTCAATCTAAGATTCATCCCCTTTGAAAGTGAAGCTGAAGGACACCGAATAAAACATCTACATCTATCTGCCATGTGTGAATCAACACCAGAAGAGAAGTGACCAGTAAAACTCCAGAGCCTAATTTAATGCTGCCTTGTCAGATATATCTCACTTCACTTGGTGTCCTGGTGCACCGGCTGTGGCTTTAGCAGCTGCTGGGAGAGAAATCTGCATTATGAAGTTGGAGGTGTCATTAATCACAGCTTTGTCAGCCAGAAGAATCTCCACTGTAAACTGAAAATGACTTGATTAGGTCTGAGGAAAGAAAACATCAGAGTTTGGGTTAAAGACGCCCTGTATAATCAGGAACTAGGCCTTTATCAATTCCATCAGACTCAGGCAGCTCCTGGAGCGAGGCCTCAGTTCACACACAGGATGGACTGAGGGGGCAAAGAGGGATCGTTTTAAACTTTCAACTCGAGACCAAGAATAAAAATGCATTCATAAGAATCAGTTTACGACTGTGGAAACCTGAACTAACAATATACACCCCACAGCTCCAAGCCTGACACAGCTGAGAGAAACACCATGGTGGAAGTGTGTCCGATGAGACGCCTCCCTTCATATAAACACCAGCCTAAGGACCTGCTGAGTCCTCTCTGATGGATAGGAACACAAACTCTGCAGACTGATTACGAAGGAAACTTGCATGATTGTCTAAATGTGTGCCTGAAGTACTGATAAACAGGCAGACGATAAATTAAAAGGGAAACGCTGAACCCTTCATCCCTATACTGAGGGGATCTCCTGGCTCCGCTCTGCTGTGCCCTCCAAAGCCACTTGTACCCTTAGAAGGAAGGGTTGCTGCAAATCACCTTTATCCTACGACAACATTTCTATCCTGATGGGAGCGGTCTCTTCCAGGATGACAACGCTTCCCTCCAAAGGCCACAAGGGCTCACCGAGTGGTTTGAGGAGGATGATGTGAATCAAATGCTACGGCCTTCAAAGTCAACAGATCTTAATCCAGTCCAAGCCCGAGTTTAACATCACAGTTATAGAGCAGCTAACACCACCAAAAGGCATAAAATGTAAACACTTGTGTAAGCCATAATCAGGAAATAGACGGTACCCAGCTTCAAAGATGTTTTTCTTTTTGCACAACTTGTGTCGAACTTACCCAACACATTTTTTTTTTTTTACTCGTGCCTCCAAGTTTTTTGCGCGAATAAATGTTAAGACTCCATGAAGTGAGAAGACTGAAAAAAATAAACTAATCACTTTACAGGATTTAATGTTTTCACCACACCTTCCACCTTGTGTAAGCACATCTGTTCAAAGGCTCATCGTGAGCACGTACACAGCTCAACACCTGCCTGCTCCAACAATCACAGGTTAGAGGTTACGCTACGCTACTACACACACACACACACACACACGTGTTCTTCCACTCAAACACATTTCCATTGGAATATTATTTTACAAAAATAAAGGCTTCATTGCCATTTGAAATTCAGTAGCATTTTAATCTTACAATATTTTATAATTTAAAAATTCCCATTTTAATATAATTTTCATTTCTCCAGATTCCAGCTGCTTTTACATTGGACTGTAGATATGTGTGCTACCACACAGCTGAAATTGTACTGAACCTCTACTGAGCACACGTCAGTGTGAACGGGTCGTACGGTTACCAATCTGGTTTTATTTAAGGTGAAGTCTTTTTCAGCGACGGGCTCTCTTATTTCAGTCCAAACCACATTCAGCATGCATCCAACAGAAGAGTTCACGTCTTAAACTGTGACGTTCATGTTTTGTACCGATGTCGTTTCAACATGACGTTTAAAATCCAGAAGAAATTCTTACCTTTCTTGAAGTCCTGCAGCTGGTTTCATCCTGAAGGGGGAGGGGCAGGGCTTCAACTCGTTATTGGCTGTAACTGGGGTCACGCTGGGTGGGGGTGTGCGGTTGTTGCTACCGATGATTGGTACAGGTGTGGGGGTGGGGCTATGAGGAGATAGAGTAAATTGAGCCTAGACTGATTAAAAACTATCAAAGCAGCATGCTGTGGACCTTCATAAGATCATTCACACTGAACATCTGTGGATGTGATGCAGCGGAGAAGTCCCGACTTTTTAAATCAGATTATCGCTTTATAAAACTCAAACAGAACTGTCCAAAGCATCATGGGAAAAAGTCTGTAGCTAAATAAAATAACCTTGGCAGAGGGACGACAGGTGGACTGAGGCAATGGCAGGCTGCAATTGGCTGTTGGTGAGGAATGGGTGTGGCTACAACAGGCAGGAGCTCAGCTTGGACCATGCTTCCTGACGTGACCACCTGAAACACACAAGCTCATTAAGGCCCCGTTTACACATCTACGTTTTCCCTTAAAAACGTATACTTTCCCCTTCGTTTGCGCCTTTCATTTACACACAAACGGAGATGTCGCCTCTGAAAACTATTCTTTCTAAAAACTCCGGCAAAAGTGGAGATTTTGGAAAACGCCGTTTTCGTGTGGCAGTGTGGACTGCAAAAACGGAGGCTTTCGGAAACGATGACGCATTTTAGTCATGTGATGCAGTCATGTGACCAATTCAACTAAGATGGCGGACGGTGTTGTACAGCAGTTGTTTTGTTTGCTCTCAATTTTGACAGCCCTATTAAAGATTAATATCAGTTTGTACATGCTCCAGATAGCTCTTCTTCAAAGAAGACGGAATGTAAAGTAAATAAGTAAATAAACGGCAGACGGAAATGACGCAGGTCGACTCAGCTTACGTTTCACGCATGCGCGGTACAGGAACGTAAGCGTTTTCAGTGTGGATGAACAACTCTTCAGAAACGATTGAAAACGATAGTGTGGAC